>JAAXOA010000296.1:0-27076 GCA_036561885.1 Salina celebensis
GACACCCGGAATAAATTGGAAAACAGGGACACCCGGAATAAATTGGAAAACAGGGACACCCGGAATAAATTGGAAAACAGGGACACCCGGAATAAATTGGTAAACAGGGAAACCCTGAATAAATATGTTCCTATGTGGTAATTGAAGATGCATTAACGACATGTCTTTTGTTGCTTGTAAATGCTTGTAACGTATTGTATTTTGAGATACAGCAGGATACAAGGGAAAAATATTGCGGGTTTATATGAGCCAATAACATGACACGATAAAATAAAGATACAATCACAAATATGGACACCTTGTGGTCTTTTAGGGTTGTGTCAAGTTGTATCATAAGATACAACAGGATACAATAAAAATCTGGCAAACCTTGAAAAGGTACTGCAAAAACTGGGGAAACCCGGAACATCACAAGCGGAAAACACGGAAAATTAATCGAATCGATTAAAACCGGGACACCATGCAAATTTGAAACAACTATAACCGGGAAACCGGAAAATTATAAACCACTGGAACCGGGAACTAGGCAAAATTATTAACCACTACAACCGGGCAACACGGAACATTCGTACCCATTAAAACGAGGAAAACCGAAAAAATTGTAACCACTAACTAAAACCGGGGAACACAGAAAACTTGAAACCACTAAAACCGGGAAACCCGGAAAACTTGAAACCACTAAAACCGGGAAACACGGAAAATTTTAAACCACTAAAACCGGGAAACACGGAAAATTAGAAACCACTAAAACCCGGAAAATTTGAAACCACTAAAACCGGGAAACACGGAAAATTTGAAACCACTAAAACCGGGAAACACGGAAAATTTGAAACCACTAAAACCGGGAACCCGGAAAATTTGAAACAACTAAAGCCGGGAAACCCGGAAAACTTGAAACCACTAAAACCGGGTAGCACCCAAAAAACCGGATACCGGGACAAATGTAAGATTTCGAACGTATGGTATAAGGTATAAGTATGACTCCAAGTCTATGTCCATGAAGCCAATGGGACCTTCAGTTTCAGGTTCCTCTTCATGTTCCGGTTCAACCTCTAGTTCTAGTTTGGCCGTCGTCTTCTTTCTCATTTGCCTGAATTTAATTTCTCCAGGTGGGGGCAATTTTCGAGGTTCATCTAATCCTAGACTGTCCCATAAGTCAGTAAACTTCGTGAACGGTTCGGGAATCATTTTGCGCTCCTCTCCAAACTGATACCACTCAAGTGCCCCTTTGTCCTTCCCTTTCATAGATTTACACTTGTCATCAGGAACTTTTCCATCCCGGGTGAAGCCCATACTTTGATACTATTCATAGAAAAAAATAAAAGCAAAAACTTTAAAACTGACGTCTTCGCGCACAACCATGAGCCAGAGAAAGCCGTATGCTGTATCGTTGTATGAGACCGTTTGCGAATTCGGAGTTTAAACAAAGAGTTATAAAGAGTACATGGGACTATTTCGATTTAAAAACCGATATTGTTTGAACACAATACTTTATTTCCATTTTTGGCTCCTGGTTCTGCGCGAAGACCTCAGTTTTAAAGTTTTTGCTTTTATTTTTTTATTATTTAGTATCTTTTGTAATACAGTAGATAACCAATACATTTGTATGTCTCGTTCGTATTGTATTACCCGTTGTGCGTTATTTTGGAGGTGTTGTGAATTTTGATTTTGCTGATTTTCGTGTAACAATAGAGATGAGGTGAAGTACACATTTTCTTACGATACTTTAGCCGATTAGCTGGCTGCAGTCATAGGACAAAGTTTGGAGCGTTTCAATTGGACTACAATAGTTTGCTTTAAAACAACCATACTATCCAGATCACGGTTTTAGAACATGAGGATTTCGAATCTTTCAACAAAAATTCATTAAACTCATTTTTTAGAGCATGTTATGTCAAAAAGTCGGACACCCCAATGCTTTTTTATGAATATCGAGATAATTTCTGAATCTACACATACTCAGCCACAAATTTGTCTTTGGAACTATCTCGATAGCTATTAACGCTCAGGCTGTGGAATCATGTACTCAAACACGCATGGCAACCCTGCGGGTTGCCATCAGCAGTATTCACACAAAAGCTCAAGGCTTGCCCTACGGGCAAGCCTTTTCGCGCAGAGGACCTCAAAAAACGAAGATGCCTCGGTCTAGAGTACCTGATTACTTTGAAGTTCCCAAAGTCGTCGGACGTGTCAAACAAGAATTGCATTTCGTCCCCACGGGCCACTCCATTCGCTAAATCTAACAATCGGAACATTCCGTAATTTTAACCAGTGCCAGCTGAAGCCGTGAGGGGTCGTCCACAAAGTACAGGGATTCTCAAACGCTTCAATTTTTTTTCGCCTGTGAAACCAATGGTTCGTGTCGATGTTGTTGTCGATGTCGATCACAAATGTCGATCACAAAGTTTGCACCATTTGATTAACATGGGAAAACTCGGTTTGCAAGATTCGAGTAAGGTGCGAGACAATAATTTTCACTACACCTTACTCGAATCGTGTTTATGGAGACTTTCCCCATGTTAATCAAACGGTGAGATCTTTTTGATCATTCGAAAACAATATCGCCTCGAACCAGTGGTTTCATAGGCGAAAAGTAAAATTGAAGCGTTTCGCACATTTTGAGAATCTCTGCACTGCATGGATCAATTACTGGGTGGAAGTTATCTTAC
This sequence comes from Salina celebensis, assembly GCA_036561885.1. Taxonomy (NCBI): domain Eukaryota; kingdom Metazoa; phylum Arthropoda; class Collembola; order Entomobryomorpha; family Paronellidae; genus Salina; species Salina celebensis. The sequence goes on from JAAXOA010000296.1 coordinate 2,670, forward strand.
TGAGTTTGTCATAATCGTTCCACTCCTTGAACGACGAAGCTGATCGGTTCCAATAGTAGAGGTAAACATCGCTCCATTTGCCGAAGAGGACCGCTGCGTTCTTCACACATTGGAAGTTTCGATGGGAGTACAAATCAGTGTGGATGTTCCTCTTTCCCCTCATCTTCTATGGGCATATTTTGGTAGTAAAAGTCCCGTATTTGTTGCGATATCTTCTCTTGGTATTCCATCAGGAAGTTGTTTTGGGTAGCGACAGCGACTCAGTTTCACAATTGACAATGCAATTCTAATATCTTGGGATAAAAAGTTGGATCGCGCATCAATCTCAAAGAACAATGCCAAAGTTAAAATCTTGGCTCGAAAACATTCTCAGTTCCTTTGCGGCCAAGTCATAGCATTCTTACAAGGAGTCCTTGCTTGGTACTACGGCAACCAAAGTTTATTCTATCATCTCATATGGAGTATTTCCTTCGAGCTTTGAATCGTGAGTCCGCTTGTATCTGTCTCTACATCAATGGCTGCTGGACTGGCAGTTGCCCCCAAAAATTGCCAACTTGACTAAGACTAATGCCCTATGCCTTTTACACGTCAATTTTAAGCTTGGCAATCTTGTTGGTGTATGGAAGTCACTGGAGGAATCCTTGCATTCCATCTCTAGTTGGGTATTGGTTAACCCCTGAATGCAAAATATTTCCGGTACCTGATAAACTGAAATACGTGTCAATAACGCTTAAGGTTTTAGTTTTCATCTTCAATCACTGGACGTGGTCGTTTGGTCTGCCGGCTGCGGTTTTCGACCTTAATGGACTTCAGATATTGTGTACTATGACAAGACTATGACTATGAGTTTGCATCAGAAATGTAAGACTTTAAGCACCGTAAAACACTCATTTATAGCCCGGCTATAAACTGCTTTTACGGAAATATTTTGCTTTTGTACGTATGCCCAGTGCTACATTGATGCAAAGTCAGCCTCAAAGTCAACAGTCGAGTACCGTTACGTACTTCAAATCCTCGCCCAGCTCATGAACAGAATCATTCAAAACGAGCTGAATGGAACCATTTCGTATGGATCCACGATGGTCTTCGCACTATCCATCCGAAGCTGTTGTTGATAAACTGCCACTTCTTCACAATTTATTCATATCTGTATATTTGTTCTTTTCGGGATCTTTATAACCAACACCTTTGTTGCTATCGTTGTCATTACGGGAGGATTCTGTCATTCTCAGAAATAGTACCTCCATTTGAACCATTTTTCAAAACTTCCTGGTCCAACAATGTGATGAAGTAGGCTTTCTCAAGATGTGAGCCCATCGTTCAAACTTTCCTCAAAAGACTTCAAGGCATTGTCCCACTGGTGATTATCATGGACTGATCTATCTTCCAAAGTATCTCATCATGGTTTTTCGAGCTTTTCGCTTTGTCCAGAAACTGAATGAGTTTTTACTAAGCTAAAGCTTTAGCCCAATGAAAAGAAAAATTATGCAACAACGGAGAAGTTTGATAGAGGTTTGTAAAGTAACCAGTTGGCGGTCCATGTTTTGAGTGAAAATGGGTAAGTAGCCAGGGCTGTTTCATTACATGATGTTAAATGACTGACAACCAGAAACTATTACAATCAGGTGTAATTTTTGTAGACATGCATCTACTCTATTGTAACATAATTTGGGTTGGCTTTAATCGTAATTTTTCGACACATTAGGGATCATGGGACTATGGGACAAACACGCAAATAGTTCCGAACGTAAAATTGCGTTGTTTGAGAAGGCATTTCTCTGTATCTGATTTATGGTACGTACTTTTATTTCCAAAATTTAAAAACAAAAAACTAACAGTTCATCCGTACATGTAACTGTGTCATAAAACTGGGAACTGGGATGAACAATTTTCATATTAAAATTAAAATCTCCAAGCATATTGCTTTGTGAATATTTATAGAGGGAAGTCCCTCGTCTTGATATATACGGTTGATTGGAGAAGGTAATTAACACCCTATCGGTTATTATAAATCGATGACAATCTACTACGCATTAGTTTTTTTCTGGGGCTTCACCAGTAGTACTGGATGCATCATTCGACTGTGTCTCATTCTGACTGCATTCCAAATGATTTGAATCATTTGGTTTTGTTTTTTCCTTCGAATCCGAATGCGTCTTGTCTTTGTTTTTTGATGACGTTTCCGTCTTCTCTTTGAGGCTTGCGGTGGATGGTAGCTTCACTAAATCCTTCACTCGTTCCATGAACCGTTCTGTGGATCTTTTGAATACTTCCAAATTCTCTCTTGTTGACTTTTCACATGTCTCGGATTTCTTTAATGCGTCCTTATTCTTGGCAAGCTCATCTTTCAGGGATTCAAGGGATTTCTTAAGATCCGTCACCTGGCTTTTCGATTCATCTGTTTAAGTAATCAAATATATGAGGTTTTTAACAGTAAGAGAACAACACACATTAGTTTTAATATGTGTATCGGAAACTTGATGCATAAACTTTTGTACACTGTAAGAACGTACTTAATGAATTTTTCATAACGTTAAGACTCGACTCTGCTACTGTTAAGTCCTTTTCCAAAGTCTCCACTTGGGCCATCAATTTCCTCACGTCAATTTCTTTCTCATCCACTACAGCAATGACAGCCTCGGAAGTTTCGTCACCGTCCCCACTAGCTTCCGATTTGCTCGATGTTGCGACAGCCAAACTTTCTTGCAAAACAAATACTGGAAAGTAGGCCATGTTTCCTTGAGTTGTATTGGAACAAAAAAAAGACAGTTGTACTATTGAAGTTAATTCGGTTTATGTTTAATGACAAATCGTAAGTTTCCAATTACCTAGAGAGAGCGCTTTTATTTCATCTTCTGAGAGTCCTTTCGGTTTCTCCGCCCGATCTGTCCACTTCCGATAATATAAACTTCCTTTGTGCGCCACCTTTTGGACTGCTTTACGAATCTGGGAAATGATTTAAATTAACAAAACACCTTGAATATCAGTCTGAATTGTTTTGTGCGTCATGAGTTCGGCAAGAATACCTGTGATCTTGTAAGACCAAGTCCTATAGAACCTAACAAATCTTCTAGATCGATTTCGGTGATGTATCCACAACGTGTGATATCAAAAAATATAAACGATAGTAACAGAAACGGGTCGGTAGTTTTCTTTGCCGGTTGGACTACCGAGTTTCCCGGAGTTGTAGAAAGTTTCCGCTTTTTTGACGCGGGTTCTCCAGAGTCCTTTTCTGTCTTTTCGCCCTTGCTATCGCCATCCTGGAATGACAATGGAAGTTAGAAGCAATACACAAACGCAAAAGTCAGATAATGTGCAATGAGATAGATACCTTTTCGGACAAATTGTCATCTATACTGGGTCTTTGGGCTTCTGCGACGATCTCGCAGTAAATTCTAAATGCAAAATCTCTTTGCAACATTTCATGAAAGAATTCTGAGAAAAGAGAAACTTCAAAATTGTCCTCTTTCTTGTCGATTATTCTGTAGTCCCTCAACAAGCCCAATGTCATGGATAAGCAATCAAAGTTGCCTGACTTGATAGAAGTAGACGGATACACTAACAACCTTGGATTCTTGGGCAAGGTGTATCTTCTCTCCCATGATTTCACGTCTTCATCCTTCATTCCTGGTTTTATAATAGGGAATGTATCAGCCGGAAACTTGGAAATTATAGACTTGTATTCCGCATTTACAGAAACACTTTCAGCGGAATGTTCTTCTTTCAGCTCTCCATCTTCGATACTCATTTCGTCATCTTGTGTTTCGAAAATAAGGCTAGAATTAACAATTCGAATGTCGTGCTCCTCTTCTTTCACTTCAGTGTCATTAGCTTCTTCCGTGTTCTGGACAGTGACATCCATATCACTTGCTGTTTCAACAGCTTCCTCCGTTTTCGTCTCTTCAGTGGCTTGTTCTGCCATCTTTTCTAGTGCTTCCTCGTCCTTTAATGCTTTAATCAGACGGGTAGTTAGCTGCGATTTCAGCCCTTTGGCGCTCAAATTCCTTCTGTTCAACTCGTCCTTCAATTGAACAACCTGTAAATGGAAATATTGTGACAATATGAGATCATGACGATAAAACTCAAAACTATTTTAAAGACTAAACTTCTTATTAATCGAAAGTACATACCGTCATGTTCTTAGGAGTCAATGCGCTAAAATGTGTTGGTTCCAAGGCATGTTCTTCATCTCCATTTGTCTTGTCTACATCCATTTTTTCAACAACCTTTTCCTCTGGTGTGATTTCTTCGTTCGTGTTCATCTTGACCCCTGAAGAACCTTCGACCTGCCCCTTCTCCTAAATTTATTTACCACAATAAAATTTCGATTAGTTTAAAATATAAAATATGCAGTTGGTTTATATGCTGATTAATGGTAAAGGCTACAATCCCAAAATGAATGTTTCAAGTAGAAATAAAATGCCTCCCTAATCTTGATACTGTATGTAGTAGCTCTGTTCAGAAGGTCTAAGCTATTCTCAGAATCCTGAAGTATCATTAAATACCTCAATGATTCTGGACCACAATTAAGGAACAATTGCATTGTAAAAGAGGAATCAAAATAGATTCAAAATGGTAAAAACTGAAGCCGTGTACACAACTAGAATAACCTTAACTTGTGTGATTTAAGGAATGGCTTGATTGTATGACACATGCGCAAAAGTATAAAGACAGTAGCCTTTGCAAAAGCCATTTTGGGCATCCTGAGCTTGGTAGAACAGGAATGCGTGACTTGGAATTGGCACCATAAAAGAAATTCTGAATTACTCCAAAACACTCCAAAGCTTAATCAAACAGACCATATAAAAACCCCGGCAAAAGCGCAATACAATCTGAAACAATGATTGATCTACTGAACCAATAAATAGAGATAGACGGATGATCATGTAATTATAAAGTGGCAAGACATCTTTCAGCAACCTCCGTCTCTGCTGCACCATCGGGAGCGTTGGTTCCATCCGCGGTCCCAATTGCGGTTCCTTCCAAAGCAGTCTTTGATTTACCGTCTTCGGTACTTCCATCTTCTCGCGTTGGGGATGCAGGTGCTTCATCAATCACCAATAAACCGCTGTTGTTAAGAACATCATCTTCCTGGGTGTTTGTGTCAGCCTCCGCCTTATCACCACTTTCCATTTTGTCGACACCGACACTGGATTCAGTTCCAGAAGTGGACTTGGCCACGTCACCCCCAGATTGTCCCTTCCCTGTTGTGGTTTCATCGGAACTCTTGCTTCCGCTTGCAGGATGATTGGCTTCCTTATCAGCCTTCACATTGTTAACATTTTTGTCTGCTACATCAACTTTTTCTCCGTGCAAGGCAAACTTATAAACTGATTTAAGCTTGCTCCATTCCTTTGTTCCAGGGAGACAGGACCAAACGTCAGGAAGGTAGAAGACAACCGTTTCCAGACAATTCGTCCGTTTGTAATATAACTCCATGAAACGATACCTGTGTTTTGTAAACGTCAATGGAAAAAAACTTAAATTCGTTTAGCCTATAGTCATAAGAAAAACTTATCAGATGTAACACATAGAATCAATGTCATAGGGAACAATCCTCAACCACCATCCTTCTACCAAACCAATATCCACAAGGGTCCGGACCCCAGGTCGTCCGAGTTCATTTTTGGCAGCTCCAGCAAAATCGCCACAAGTGACAAAGCTCATTCGATATCGAAGAGAACGAGACATGGTTTATATTTCAGGGCAACATAATTTCATATACCAATGCTTCTAATATCGCGTTCTAATAGTCATAACTTAGTTCTTGGTTCAGATCTAGGACAATTAATACTTCACACACATACCATTTTTTGCAGCGGCTGAGGTTGAGTCCAGTCAAAGCACGGATTGACCTTATAGCAGTATTTATCAAAGTCTGTGGATCCGACTGTGGGTTAGGACCATCCAGTGATGGGGACCAGGGTCCTCCAAGTGCCATAATTTCATGTTTTGATGTCTGAAAGACAAAAGTCACTGATTAAAATGGCTTCTTCTGCTGGATACATTAGTGCATAATTTTTAGGTACGACAGTGATCGGGATTCACGCAATTCACAAAGTATTCACCTTCATTCCCACAATGAAATTAATTAGTTTATCCACTTGCTGGGGGCTGTCTGGGATGTCAGAAGGGTTGTCCGATACACTACAAGCCTTGCGATAAATTGTCTCCAAACTATTCAAAGACGGGATCATAACCTGCAGCAATAACAAATGTTAGGTACCCTTCCACTCTAATTTCGTGAAGTCTAGAAATCATTTTCCACGCAATTACGCGTAATAATAGGAGGCAAACTACCTTCGCTTTAAAGATGTAACTCGCATCTGCAGGTTCCAAAACGTCCGGTATATTATTAAATGCTTCCTCCAATTCATCTACGTTGGGTATTTCAATTTTCTGAACTCCTTTGCGCATTATTTGGACGGGACAGGGGTGCCCTATGTCGAACGGGTGATGTACAGGAAATGTGTCCATCCAAACACTTTTGGCCAAAAAGAAATCAGACGGAATGTACAGGTTGGGATACCGCCGCTGAAGTTCTTTCGAACTCAATTCCTTCCTGGAAGGAAATACACATACAAGATTTTTAATCCTTTGATAGAACGTTACAACTTTTGCAACCAGAACGGAAGCTTTGCACCAATAAACTTACGTGTCCAGCGGGAACTTCGGAATTTCCACCGCGTATCTCGCCACCGATCGTACAGCTTTCCTACGCGGACTGGTGGAACGAGATCTTGATCGGTCGGCAGTTGCATGAGCGTGACCTCTGTCTGTTCTGACTGATTCCCTAGATCGACTCCTTCGCCCTCTTTCAGACGCCTGGGGCTGAGCTGAAGGGCTCTTGTCACGGCCGCTTCTAGACTTTTCTACTGGTGCTCTTTCTTTATCCTTCGATTTACTAGTTACCAAATAATATTGTTTAATCATAGTTTGTTTTTCAATCTTAGGTAATTCCTTATTAATATTTATATAGTTTTTGACACTAACTCCTCCTTCTTGGAGTCATCCTTGCGACTTCGACCTGCAGGTGAAGGCGACTTCTTCTTTTCCTTTTCGCGTGTGCTGAGTCGGTCTCGTCTTTCCGGAGACCGCTCCCTTTCCCTTTTTACTTTGTCTCGTTTGTCAGCAGACACATCTCTGGTACTTCTGTCCCGAGACCGCGACCTGCCCCGCACAGATAACGACCTCTCTGCTGATCTTTCTCGAATAGTTCTTTCACGAGAACTCCCTCGAACATTTCTTTCTCTGGATCTGTCTCTTGAACGGTCTCGCACTACTCTTTCTCGCGATCGTGACCTGTTCCTCTGGACTCTTTCTTTGGATCTATCATTCCGACCTCTGTCCCTGGAACGCTCCCTTTCTCTTGATCTTCCTCTTGCTCTGTCTCGGGATCTTTCGCGGACGTGCTCTCTTGTCCGCTCTGGCGTTCGATCTCTTCCTCTTTCTCTTGACCTGGGATAAAAATGAAACTCGATAAAGTTCTGCGATAAAGCTGAAAAACTATAATAAAGCAGCCTCACCGATCACGATCTCTTCCTCGGGAATCTCTGTCCAAGTCCCGATCCGACGACATGTGAGTTCCCATTGTAGCGTTGCTGTGAAATCCCGGTGGATCAGGAGCCATTGGCATATGACCCATTGGTCGCTTTGCGTCCCTTTGTGATGCTACCATAGGGCTTCCTGGTGGAGGTACAGGTGCTCCTACTACAGCGGTTCTGCCGCGTGGATTACTTGCACTGCTGTAAACTGAGTGCGGATTAGAAACAATGGTCACGGGCTGTGGACCGTGGGGTCGAGCATTAGTGGGCTGAGAGGTCAGCACAGGCGGTGGTGCAGCTGATGTGGGCTTCTGCATACCAACTGAAGCATTGAAGCCCATGTGCTGTTGCTGGGATGCGTTCATACTAGGCAAATTATTAAGGCTGCTATTCATTCCACCTCCAATATTTACAATTTGCACTCTAGTGGCATTCCTGGAGAAAGAAAACAGCTAATTTTAATCCTGCCATTGAACTCATAGTTTAGCAGCCGCGCGAAATACTCTACTTACCACTTAAAAGGCATATTGCTGTTGAAATCTGCTTCAACCAGGACCCTGTCTCCTTCTTTAGGCAGAATCGGGCCTTTGACCACACTAAAATATAAAGTTGCAAAACATTAAACTTTTAAAACTTATCATTGACTCGCGATAAAGTGTAAACTTGTCGTACCCCATTTGAAAAAATACTTCTTCATCAATGAACCCAAAATTGTCATGAACTTTGGTAACAGTTCCAGTAAACACTCGTTGTTTCGACTGATTTTGTGCCTGACTCTGTTGTGACTGGGCTGTTTGAGTGTGCACCTGCAGGGCTTGAGGGAAATTTAATGCTGATGACATCGATATAGGTAAACCCTGCATTTGACCTTGCGATACAGTAGCCGAAGAGATCAACTGACCAACGCCAACCCCTAGCTGCTCATTGATAAGATTCACAGGGAATGATTGCTGTTGTTGGGATTGTAGTATTATAGACTGGTTGGCAGCAGCCGCTGCAGCAGTTAATTGCAGAGAATTCTGTGATGTTCCATGTTCATTGAAGAAATTGTGAAGCTGGTTAGGATTCACGTTGATGTTAAACAACTGTGGAGTCAGAACTTGCTGTACATTTTGTAAACCAGGATTTGTAGGCTGTCTCCCCATTTGTTGTTGGGGATTGGAGCCCGGCTGTCCGCCGTTTTGGTTTCCGCCTAACAATCAATTAAATAAATCCGTATTTAAATTTGAGATACCAGCCCGTCCAGGAATACTATATTAGTTAAACCTTACCGTAAAACGACATTTTATCCAGACAAGACAAAGTATCGGTTATCACAATATTTATCTCACTCAAACACGCCTTTCATTTGGTGTTTTTAGTTTTACCCACTGTGTTCAAAACGACAAAAAATCAATTTGCACTTCCGGTGATCAAAACCGGTTTGCAGGCTCCAGTTACTTAACTTTGCGACATCAAGAATTAGTCATCAAAACAAATTTTCTGCCCTTCAAATTTATAGATATACTGCACTTTTTTCACTATTTCACAGAACTAAATGTAATATTCACCTCGATAATGCTGTTCCCAGTAATTTTTATTGTTTTTCTGACTCACTGTTTCTGTTTACTACCCAATCGCAGAAAGACGCATGACCACGCTGAGAATGCTCACAACTTAAATTTCCAAAACATGCTCACCCAATCGCTCTACATTCGGCAAGCATAAATCACACCTTATACAGAGCCCCTGTATAGTTTTTATGCAGTGAAACTCCAACACTCAATTACAATACTAGCAAAAATATTTTAAAAGAATTATTTTCATTAAAAATATAAAATGTCACCATAAACTGTTATATAAAAACAACAAACTCTCGGCCTTGATCATCTGGCCGTCTACCATTCTCTTGCCGAGTCGGGTGCATTCAAAAACTCCATGGGAAAATGTAAATTCAGAGCTTCAGTCACACACCATCGTAAGCAGCACTGCAGCTCGTTTTCTCTGGCAAAAGACAAACAAAACTCGCTAGGGGTGCAAACAAAGAGGCGACTGTAGCATCATTTTCGTGTGGTGCAGTCTACATTTCGCTACGCATCTTGTTAATCAAATGGAATCCGCCACCACACACGGCTTCAGCTCCAATGTTCCCAGAGCAGCCGTAAAAGTTGGAGAAGCACAGTCGTGCAAACTGATTGGGAAGAAAGAGTAACACTCCACGAAAGAAGAGGTCTCTCGGAGATTTTTATAGAAGACAAGCTTCAGATTTGGTCTTGTAACCCACTTCCTTTCCTTCAGTTGTCAGTAAAAGAATGCAGCGTGGTTGTAGTACGGAATGGATGCAAAATAGTTTAGTTTTTATACACGGGGAAAACTAAAAAAAGTAGTGCAAATTGTATGCACAACGGCAGGAGAAGTGAAAAAAAATCCTGCAGTAATGTGATTTTATTGAGTGAAATATGAAATACGCTTTGCCCGGTTTGTTTAATAAAATATTCTGTAAACGTTTACCAACTATTGTCGTAGGAAGGGTATTTTTGTTGATAAAAGAAAAAAAAACGGAAGCAAAGAAAGTACCTAAGTCATTGTTGAGAGTTGAAGGGTATAGTAAAAGTGAGAATTGCATTGCAGTTTCTTGTTAGTATTCAGGTCTGGGTCAGCACTCAGCACAGGAGATGCAGTGAGGGAACTAGTAATTGACTTGTAGATTAGATTTTATGACTGGTGTGGAGTGTGGACTATTGGAAATGAGAATGTTGGAGAATGTCCGACACTGGAATGATAGAAAGAAAAATCCAGACAATAGGGATATGCTGTTTGGGAATTCTCCATAGTCAATAGTCCAGAGAAAAGAGAAAAAGGTAACAAATTCTTAGAACGTGACAGCGATATTGCTTGTGTGCCTCAGGGGTTTTATCGACATAGCCATTGTCATGGTCAGTCAGTCACTAATCAGAATCATCAGTCAGACGTGTGGAAAATCAGGGTTCAAGATTTCAAATGTTCATCGCAAGAGGCACTGACATTTGAAGGGAAAAATACTGGATATTTTAGTCATTTCTTGGATCCCACCGAAGGTTATTTTTGCACGTGAATGTAGTCAGGTGGAATAGCTTCCGAAGGGATGAAGTAAAATGGTGTGTGAAAAAAAGATACAGGATTCCTTTAGATTTCTCTCATTCATGTATATTTAATGTGAGACTGTGCCAGCAACAGTTTAAAGTTAAACACAGGATGTTAAACAACTTTAAAGTAATAGTTTGGCAAATTCCATCAATTACCCATCATGTGTAAATCCTCCTGAGGTTTCTCTTGACATTTCTGGAAATCCTTCATCATCATTTCGAAAATTAAACCATGGGCAGAGTTAGAGATCAAGATGAAAGAGAATAAAACAGGTGGGTAGAAATGTAGTTTAAGGTTTAAACGAAAATGTCGGATTCTCCATGCGGAAATTCTCTCCATTTTTTTCTGTTTCTAAAATAAGGCTGGAATTTAGATAGATTTGTTAAAACACGTGTACTGCGATTTGTGGTAAGCCATGAGCGTCCACTGCACGGTCTTCCACTTTCTATATTCTTAGCCATCTAATTACATTTTAAACTAGTACAATTGCATATTTTATTTATCAATCGGATAATTTGATATAATAAATATATAAGTCTGAATTGTACATTATGTTTGTTTAGTGAGTTCCTCTAGTTGAATGTAAATGCAACCATAAATGTTTGTACGGATGAAGAGAACAAAATTTCAACCAAACGTGGAGGTCAAACCTTAAATTATGATAAGCCACTCGGCCCTTCAACTAGTAACGAATTCCAAAGAGCGAACAGATCTACAACGACCAGGATATGCGCCACAGTTTGTTTGCAGGTCGTAGGTTTAAGTATGAAACGTGTACGCATATTTTTGTTAAATCTTGTTTTTTGTCTTTTTGTTTACCATGTTTTTACAAAAACAAACACAAGCTCGGTTACAAACAATCTTCATGAATGAGTTAGATTTGTTGAATGAGCAAAAACAAAATTTAATTTGAATAGCAATCATTCAGACCTACACAATGTTGGTCACGTTCCGCTTTTCATGGAAATATAATAGTCTAAGTTAACAGTTTTTTTTGTCCACCCACGGACACTTTTCCTCAAGTACGTGGGCTACACATATTTAAAATCCCATTTTCAAACGATTTGTACTTCTTACAAGACTTGCCCTTCGTTCTGGATAAAACCCTGTTTCTCGTTCATTATACTCAAGGCTTTGGGAAAGAGTGGTGGAGACAAAGCGTAGCAGCATCGCATCATCAACATACTTAGCGCTTAAACTTGAGTGAAAGTGTGGTTCTCTACTTCAGTTCTCCGTTGGAGGTGTACCTGATCACAACTAGCGGTTATTTTCTTCTCTGCTTTCACTCGCACACTTGCACATATTAACGCACATGGTTCAATTCACACTAGCACCACATAGGTTATTTTTAGGCAGTTACAATTATTATATTTTTTCATTCCAATCCAAGTGAGAATTCTTTGGTATGTTAAAGTCATAGAATATAAAATAACAGATCTTATCATCTGAACTTTTAATTGTTTATGCTTGAGCATGACATATAATTGATTTACTTTCGTTATTTGACGAATATTCCTGAGGCAGTTTCGTGTTGCCCCAGATTGTAATTAGTGATTGCTGGGGATTTCATTCCTCGGGCAGACTTAAATACCTGTCAAATGTACCTAGAATTTGTTCCAACTGTACAACATAAGAATTTAGAGATAAGTATATCACATCAATCTGTTTCGCTGCTGTAACTGGTAACAAGTTTTTGGTGGGCAAGTAAAATACACGAAAAATCAGCAATCCGAGAAAGAACAGAAGGAAGAAGGTCGGAAAAAAGTACGAAATTGGTTGTAGGACCTTGCCCTTAGCCAGGCAAAGTTTTGTATAAAGTTGATCGTCATAAGATGTAGTACTACATATGTAGTTCAACTTAAAATTAATTAACTGGGAACATAACATCGTCCAAGATTTAATTTTCTCTTACCCGCGGTTCTTCAAAAAAACAAATTATATGAAGAAAAGTGTAAAAATAATAATTTAGCAGCTAATTGAATTTTCCGTGCTGAGAACTCCAGAAGTAGTGTGAGCGCTTCCCAGAATGTTTTCTCTATATAAGTTGGTTGAAATGATAGGGGAAACCTGTAGAATTTTGCAAGTTGGCTGTAGTATACTTAAACGAAATTAGATGATGTCCGCATTATATCTCGATAAGAGTCAAAAGCAAGTCTTAACCAGGCAAAGATACGCTAGCCAAGAGTGCAAATTTATGTGGAAGTTCCGTTTTTATCATACATTTGCTTTCATATCACTATTCTGTAAACGAAGAATTTAGCAATTTTATTATAAAAACACATTATATAATAGCGGAAGCGGAGTGCTAAAAGTGTAACAAAATTAAATAGTCATTATGAGTGATGAGTTAAGTAACGAGACCAATCCGTTTGTGAGTACATTTGCATCTGTGATGAATCCTTCATTTGGATTATTGGGATTGGGTTATGAGAATAGCAGCAACATGTCTATGAATGACACTGGAGGAGTAGCGAATTTCACAGAAAATCCATTCATATCCGAGGAAAATCAAGATACTCTTGTAAAAGAGGATATTCAGATGGAATCTTTGGGATTTGGGATTCCTAATACTGCATTAGCCCATCGGATAGTGCATTACTCTTTTGGAGTCTTGCTGTTGCTGATCGGGATCGCTGGAGCTACCGGAAACGGGCTTGTTATTTACGTCTTTACAAGGTACATATATTCCAGTTGCCAGTTTGTTTGTCGAAGCTTAGACCAAAGCCTTTTCTAAAGAAATCCAGCAGTGCATTAATGTTCCGGTGCACTAGCTCTATTATTTTGCAAATGAAATTTATTGGAACGAATTGAAAAGTTTCTATCTGGAAGGTTGAACGAAAACTTTTCCAGACCACCGGATAAAAGATAGGAAAAGAAAGAGAAAGACAAGGGCATTCTTTTCTCTCTCAATTTCACTCCAACCCGTATAATTATTTTTTCTCCGAACTATGACTTTTGAACTTTCATATATAAATATACATAACCTGTCTTCCCTGCTTTGAAGTTCCTTGTTCTTTTTGACATTTGATTTAAAGAATTATTATTTTGACAACTTTGGAATCAGGTACAGGAGAGTTCGCGGGGGTGGTCTTCCCTTAATACTAAGCTTGGCAGCGGGTGACTTTTCAGTTTCAATACTACATATCTTACCTGCATATTCATCATTCAAGGAGACATGGAGCTTTGGAGATATAGGTAAGCGTTTCAAGCTTCCGCTCACTTTTTTTATGCTAAAGCTGATTCTAATCTTAAACGGAAGTTTCACACGTGTAGATGTGGCAAAGGAAACAACTTTGCTGTGAGAAATGTATTGTGCAAAAGTTGACATTTATTTTGTAATATTTGCACTTAATGCTGTACAAAAGATGGGGGATTTTTCGTTGAAAATTATTGCAAGGTTTTTGCTGTCAGTTTTTTTTTGTCTTGGGATGGCGCGAGGATTTGGTAAAAAGATGTTGAAGAACGTAGCATATCAGCTAGATTATTACTGCTGGGGAAACAGTTATGCTTGTACTTGAAAGTTTTTACAATATCAGGATTACGTGAAACAAGGAAATATGAATAAATCATTTGGAGTTCATGAATTGGAGTTCTCATTTCAAAATCAATATATACACGTCGTGGTTTTCAATGAAAGTATCTCATTTTACAGTAATTTTGTCATGTCATTTCTCCAAAGACAGGTTTTTGTTGGAGGAATGAAAGCATTAGGTTTATCAGTCAACAAGGATTGAAATTTTAGGTGAAAACGATGATACCTTGTTCATGTCAACTTGACAGTGCCATGTATTCTATAGCTGTCAACAATTTTGCTATGTTGTAATAGTTGCAACTTTTGGAGACAATACGAAAACAAAACTTGGAGAGTTCTGATGTAATAAATTCCTGCTAACATTGAACATGTACAGTTTTTGCTTGAAGGACAGTTTTTCTTCCAGAGTTCTCATAGTTTTTCATGTAATTTTGTTTAGGGTGCGAAATTTATGGTGCATCAGTTGGTTTGTGTGGACTAGCTTCCTTGCTGACACTTTCTGTTATCGCAGCGGAAAGATTCTCTGTCATATTGGGAACTCCAATTCGGTGGCTGTCATCAAAAAAGGTAAGTATATTTGGCTGTCTTTGGAATGCTTTGAAAGCTTCATGCTTTTGTCCTTGAGTTATTGTAGTTTTCGATTGATACAGCAAAGTATTCTTGCTTAAAACTAAGTTTTGTGGAAATGCTTTCTTTCGCGCTATCTGAGTACAACTTCTATCTGGTAGCTCATTACTTCTGCTTTCTCTACATAGAAATGAAATACGGTTTTAGCTTTGGTTTTCGGGCAGACGATGTGTTATAAAACCATTCGTTAGTCATGATTATCTTAGCAAGTTTGCAAGTAAAGACTGACATGATCTTGCTACCCTTGAGTACATTTATCAACTTTCTTCCTGTCTCACAATTTTGTACCCAGGGTTAGTAAATGAAGCCTCGGCAGGGCATGCTAACGATAGCTGATGGAATGAAACTTACTAAAAAAAACTTCCAAAATCCAACTGATGAGTAGATGTTTAGCTATAGGTATATTTTTCTCCTATGGTGACGTAATGGAATTAATCGACTGAACTAGGATTTAGACAGGTTTCGGTTTCTTCCCAAAAAGTTTTGGTCGCCTAGTTATTCTTTGGGTTAGGACAATCCCTCCGCCGCAAGTAATGGTAGACGCAAGTAGGTGACACTTTCATTTTCTTTTCCTCTACAGCAGCTTCAAAAAAGACCATCACGCTCATTCTTGAAAATCTCAGATTTCAGATTTGAACTTTTTGTCCGTTAAAATGAGCCACCTTAACTCCATAACCGAAAGATTTTTTTCGAAAAAATTTTGCGTTCCTGAGATATATAGGTTTTTGTAAAACACCTGGGCTCCGCTTTTTCTGGTGAACGGTAATAGGTACGAAAATAGTTTTTTCTGTTCTGGGTACCTTATCCAATTTCTAGGATAGCATTTTATTGAAATTTTGAAAAAAGTTAAAATTTAAGCCTAAAAAAGTTGATTTCAGAAATGGTATATTTTAGCCATTAAAAAGCCCTTTTTTAAAATCGACTTTTTTAGGCTTAAATTTTAACTTTTTTCAAAATTTCAAAAAATGAATATTGATTCATAAATGACATTTTCAATCTCTAAAAATAAGCAGTTTAAAGAGGATTATGAGCATGAGCACGCATGTTCGAAGAGAATCAAATGAAAGTTGCATCGAAATTTCGCAATGTTTATGTTACTTGATGACAAAATCAAAAATATAATAAACGGAAACCTCGAGCTTTTGGAGCAGGAAATTAAGACGTCAGTATGATTATTAACTGCAATTACTTATGCACGTCATCCTGAATATCTTTTTGCTCTTGTTAGACCGACTGACGTGTTTCAACATTTATATGATTGTTTACGATTTAATTGAACCCTATTTGGCGTCATTGAAGTGGAAAAGACATGCGGAAAGTGAAGTTGTCCCAATATACAGTCGAACAATACAATTGGCAATGATCTTGACAATAGCACTTTTCAATGGTATTCGGTCTAATTCATTAAATGAGTTTAATCAGTGGGCATTATTTTCTTTGACAATGTACATGCGTGTTAATTTAACATTCGGAGGAAATCGGAATTCATTTGCAATAAAGCCGAAGACACGATTGGGCCATGGGTGACTCTGATCGGAATTTTAGTATGGAGACTAAGGTCATACTATGCCTAGTCATGATTCGTAAGTAGATTTGGAGAGACAGTTCTAAAAGGCTTGAATATTAACCATGCGTCTAAAAGATTTATAATTTCACAGATTTGATTGACGCGAGATCACTGAACGGCAAGCACGAAGAATCCGGTCAAAGTAAGACTGCTTAATTCATTTTTAAATTTAAAAATATCTCCTCTTAAATATGTAGAGCTTAAATAATATGCAGAGATATGACCAACACACCGGAATCTAGGATATTGTACTTCTGCTTCATTAGCAAAATTAACATCTAAGGGCCTGCATCTTGTTGACAGAAATTTAAAATTAGGCACGCGTAGTAATCAACGTCATTAAAACACGGGACAAATATTTTCCATCTTCAAATTTAAGATATGTATTGTTAACCCGCTATTATTAAGTTATGCTGATATATTTACAAACTGGTGTCCATGGAATTTTTTAAGATGGAAGGAGAAATATATACAGTCAAACCCCTCTCTAACGGTCGGCGATTGGCTACAAACTTTGCGACCGTAATAGGAAGCGTACGTTACAGGCCATGGTGAAATACACGTCTTTAATGGGGGTACGGGCGACAGAAGCATCGACCGGTATTGAGAGAAGACCGTTATAGAGCAGTTCGTTAGAGGGGTTTAACTGTATAAACCAAACTTTAAAGGGTAGATCTTGCATACAACATCTCCAAAGGATCACATGTAATATGGGATTTTTAAATTATATCATCCGCATGACTAGGAAAAAATTATAAATTTGGGTCAATTTTAAATGTTAACAATGACTCAAAGCACTCCAACTCCATCAAATCACTTTGTTTTGCATGCTGCTAGGCAGATGGCGAGCACGAGTTTCGCTCGCAAGCAGTGACTGGACGGGTATACTGCCCATGTTAAACTTACATTGCAATAGCCAATAGAATTTTTTAAAACTTTGATTCGGTTTATCTCCAAATGCTATTGTCCATTTAAAAATTTCTTTTCGCCAAAAATTATTTTTTTGGACGTTCTATCAGAATGCGTTGAAAAAAGTTTGAAGTGGACATAGCATTTTGCGCGGGGTAACGTTCCGGAGGGGTAGGGGGAACATAAAAAAATTCATGCACATAATCCGAAAGAGGACGTTTGAAAACGTGTAGTTAAGATTTCAACCCCTCCAGACTTGTATTCGTACTGCTTAAAAATGCGATCAAAGGCAATTTTACATGCAAAACGAGGGTGACTGCGTTGGTGCGATTTGAGTCCAATATTTATTGATAGCGTCAAAAATGCTACACGACACTTGAGATTGTTCTTGTTCTATACGCGTTATAAACAAATGATCTTTGTCTTTGGTATGTCAATGCTTCACAGATCTTCACCTTAAACCTTTAATCCCATAATAAATAGCAAATTTCTTATGTTGTAATAGTTGACTTTTCAACAATGGAGAAGTCTGGAAACACGTGGCTTTTCTGATTATATTTACTTGTAAGCTACAAACCGAAACCAAATTAAAATTTGCAACATTCTGAACCATGATCTGCTCTAAAAACGTGTCAGCTATTTACGTGTATATCATCCGCATCCGAAACATCCAGTTTTCCCAGAATTTGCAGAAGAAATTCTTAAATTCTGGTCATAAAAAATTGAAATGAACATTAACCCCATATATAGATAGACAGATTAAGAACTTCGCTTTTTTCAGAGGATATGCATGTAAACAATCGGGAGTTTGACTTGCCCACATATCTCTGTTAATCTACATTTCTGCTATGAATTATGTCGAATAATACCAATTCTAAAGTCGTGGTCGCGGGGACTCCAGACTTGACTGGAGTCGTACTGTCCTAAATACATAATAGGCAGATTTCAACCAAATGTATAATGATATTTTAAACTTTTTTTCAGGCCGCGTAAAACGAGAAGATGAATACTATGATTACGACGACAACGAAGGTATTTGAATGTTACATAACTTATTTTGCATCACACTCATGCTGTTTCTCAGGGTGAAAGCTTGTGTCTACTTCATACGAGTGTATAATTTCTAACCCACTTATAGTTTTTTAAAAATTGTTTTGCTATCATCATAAAGAGTAGGAATGGGAGATTGTCTAGTATTTTTTCTGCCATATTTTTTGTTTCCAAAAATTTAGAAATTCTGTTTTTAACACACTTTGATAGTATAGTTGGCGTACCTTGAATTTCCCGTCAACTGAATTTTATGGAAAACCAGAAGTAAGCACCCAATTGGATAATGGAGCGAAAGCATAGGCATTGTTTTCAATAACAATAAAACTTGAATTTTAACATTTTTGTTTCATTAACTATGTATTTTACTGACCAAACAATACCTAAGTTACATATGTTTCGTCATTTTGCATGCAATATATTTAAATTTAATTTCGCAGGTATATAATGAAGGTCAAAGGTGACGAAATAGGGAAAGGGTAAGGGTTCAAAGTTCAAAAAATAGCAAATCATACTCAGCAACAGTCTGAAGTTGCTTCAGAGTTATCTTCAAATGTCTTGTTGATAGCCTATACACGTTTTCACCTTGTTGTCTAAACTGTCGTTTATACGCAATAATAAACAATGGCTCGCAGTGTTAAAATCGCAAGTTTCTTTCCTTTATTTTGCATATACGACTGGACAGCCGAAATACCAATTCCAGCAAGAGATGTAAATGGAAACGCCATTCGTGCCCCACAGATACAACCTTTTCGTAAGACTTTGAGAAATTAATGAAAAGTTTTATGCAAGGCAATATTCAATTGTTTGACTTTCCGCTACCCATGGAACTTTAGCTTTCCGGGAAGACATTTCTGAATCCTATAAATACGAGGTGATAGGTGATATGGTTGTCAGAAA
Source organism: Salina celebensis (assembly GCA_036561885.1). Taxonomy (NCBI): domain Eukaryota; kingdom Metazoa; phylum Arthropoda; class Collembola; order Entomobryomorpha; family Paronellidae; genus Salina; species Salina celebensis. Next base: position 21,901 of record JAAXOA010000296.1, read on the forward strand.
AGATCTTTTTCGCGCTGGGCTAGTGGATGCTGCTTGGCCTGGTGGCATTGTTCCTTATACTTTCGCCGATACAATCGGTAAAAAATACACAACATGACATCATGTCACCAATCATTTAGCATATTGAACCATTCTAATTTATATGCATAAAAATTACAGATCAAAATAAGCAAACTCTAATTATGCAGGCAATGAATGAGCTACAAGAAATTTCTTGTGTCGTATTTCGTCCTGCTACAAGCGAGGATTCTTACAATTTGGAATTCAAAAATGATCCCATGGTTGGAGGTATGCTACTAGCTCATAGAAGAAACCATTAAAATTATGATTAAATCATCATTATGATTTACTTTGGAAGGTTGCTCATCCTATGTTGGCTGGGAAAATCGCATAAATCAGGTGAGCTTCTACAATACAAAAAGTGTTATGATCATGACTGAATTTACTAGTACGACTTACAAATTTGTAAGCTTAACTTCAATATATTAATCTTGGAATGCGTTACAGGGCATTCAGTTGGGGCCTCGCTGCAAGAAAGGGAATATAATCCACGAAGTTTTGCATGCGTTGGGCTTCTTCCATGAGCAAACAAGAAATGACAGGCGCGTGATTCTCAAAATTAAAAAGTAACAAATTCTGATTCAGGTCATGATTTCTCATTGTGCTTTGTTGTTACAGAGACGAGTATGTTACTATCAACTTCCAAAACATTGAGACAGGTAAACTACAAACAAAATGTATAATTTTGGGCTTTAAAATCTACCTGCATCGTTTTAAAAATCTGTTGTTACTTAAAAGTTACATCGAAGACGGAAGATAGCTTGAACGTATATAAACGTCAGTATAAAGTGTTCATTTGTTGTCCTCTGCGAACTTGGCAAAAAAGCATCCTGTACTTTTAATTATGAAACAGGTTTTTGTTTCCAACAGTGGAGTGCAAGACAGGTTGTTATCACATCCCGGCATCTTTCAACTGATTTTTTCTTTGGTTTTGCAGGCTATGAGAACAACTTCCAAAAAAATAGCGATTTGTTCGAAAACGCAGACTACTTTGGGGTTCCATATAATTATGATAGTATAATGCATTATGGGGTAAAATTCTTTAGCAACAACGGACAAAATACAATTGATGTGAAGGTATGTATTCATCAATAGTACAAGAAACAAAAAAGAACTCGATATTCAATGCATGAACGGTTGAATTCAAACCAATCATAAAAAACTTTTGCAGGCCACTCCGGAGAATAAAGATGTTCTTGGAGACCCAGCTAATCTTGGACAACGCAAATGGATCAGCGAAGGAGATCAAAAGATGTTGCGAGAGAAATACAACTGTAAATTTATGAAGTAATGATATGGGAATCCTCGAGTAAATGTTTTAAATCTTTAATCCTGAAGATTCAACCAAATGCGATGGACCGCTTCAGGAGAATTTTTTTACAATACTAATTTGAATTTGGAAATTGCTACATTATGAATAAATTAAAACAATTCGGAAGGAAAAGAATCGTAATAGTTAAGTCACCAAGACACTCCATTCTCTTCCTTCCTATTCGTCAATTGTTCCTTCGTCATTCCTTTATTATGTTTTGCCTTTCTTATCTTCATTGCTTCTTGGATCTTTCGTTTCTGGAATGTTTTCCTGACCAATAAATTTTGCATCATCCCACGTAATACAATGATCCGATCGTCTTCATCGTCTACAAAGTCAGGCCCAATCCTTATGTTCCTTTGGACGGATTTGAAGTAGCCAAACCCAGCCTTATTAGCCTTTACCACATAGGCCGTCACGTCCAGGCCTCTATTTAGTCCCAACAAGATGGGAGTTCATGCCAACGATCACAAATAAGCCAGGTTTTCCGCCATCCCCCTGAATACCCCCATCGCCACCGTCCCCGTTAACGTCGTCAACACCGTAACATTTGTCAGGACTTTCCGGATGGCAACCATTTCCGTTTTCCCATTGCCCCCATCCTAAACTCTACCATCAGAACCACCATTGGAGGTGGTATGGAGGTCCCATGCGTAAATGATTCTAATGCAAGCGACAAAAGGGCTCTACCATTGCCTCCTCGTTTTCCAGCGTGGTCGTCAGAGCCAGAACGCATTGATTGCAGAAACTCATTGCATTCCGAGTTAGGGTCATTCAACTGGTTCGCAAGATGAATATTACCAGCGAGTCTTTTAAAATACGTTGAATTTCCATACTTACCTTCTCTCTGTAGTATACACTGGGATCCCAACCGCCAAAACTGTCAAAAGAACCATGCCCAGGACACCTCCGAAAATGCTGGTATTCTCGATTTTTTGGCCTTAAAGTCGTACTGCTCCAATGCATTTGTAACGTTAGCACAAAACCTACACTATGATTGCAAACCTTCGACCTTCTTTTTCGATTAGTACTGTAACAGCCAAATCTCTGTTAAATGATGAGAGACGGGAGAAATTTTTTTTTGTAATTGTAGTAAAGAGTATTTTATTAACTACTATCGAACGAAATTTGTTTGTGGCTTAAACTGTCACGTTTATTAGAAGTAAGAGGTTGTTAACGGGAAGATTTATAGAGCCCGTTATAATCTCATACAACACAAAACAGGTAAGAGTTAATCCCGGAGTGTGACATTTTTCATTTCTCCTACAGAAGCCCGGAGCAGCTCCACAAATAGACTTCGGAAGTAGGGATGTACAAAATGATCACTGGAGCTCTCATTGGTTGGTGTGGATGGGAATAAAGTAATCTTATTGAAAAGCTTAAGCTTAATGAAAAAATATTTTGCGTATTTTGTTTCATCAATAGCTTTAAGAAGGGGTTGTTTCCATGCGTCAATATTTCGATGAACTTTGTATCCTTTGATTTCATCAAAAAAGTTCAAATCATCGAGATATTTCCTTATGAGCTTAAATTCGAGGGGTGGATAAAACCGGAAATGGTCAAAAACTGAGGTAAGGCTCTCCATAAATGTTGAAAAATGTTTGGCAACATTCTTGAGAGAAGCCCTTATTTTGTTTAATTTGGTCATGAAAGTCTCCAAGGATTCAGCATTGTCAATCTCTTCTTGCTTCAACCTTCTCACGAGCATTTTGAAAGTTTTATCCATTGCATCAACTATCTGATCATTTGCAACTGATACAAATTTAGTATCCAACAATTTGAAATAATATTCTTTGTAATTTAAAACTTGTGGCTGAATACCAATAAGTGTATTAAACCAGCAGAATACAGGTCTTGTTAGGTTTTCTTTAGTTACGTAATCAAAATACATCATCAAGTCGGTTTCAGTTCTTGCACATTGTGCAGCTTGGTTAGATTCGTTGTAGCCTACTTTCTCTAAGATTGGTCGATAAGCTTCATAAATATCAACTGCTGACGCGTTTAATACGACTGATTTAGGAAACGATACATTCCATAGCGCCACCATCTTGAGACTCACTCGAGGATAATTGTTTTCTTCTTGTTCTTTCTCCATGTAAAACCACTCGTCAAACTTGTCCTGTGCACGGTTGAAGCATTGTGCAGTCCGGGTATTTGAGTTTGGAGCATAAATACTTCTCACTTTCTTTAGATATTCCTGTTTTTCCTTGTCAAGTTGCTGCTGAATTGCTAGCAATGGCTTCACCCATGCGTCAAATTCCCTTGACACATTAAGTTGCAAAAATTCCTCGAAAAACTCAAAAATTCCATCGGCTTGAGTAAGATTGTCAATAAATTCTGTAAAATTTCGCGTGTCACCTAGTGTCGTGGTAAGATTAGCGATATATTCTGCCAACTCTGTAGCACTGTTAAAAGCATCCGTTTCAACTATAAAATTATGTTCTTGAGATAACATATTCCAAGTCTGGTTATTAATCACCACAAAGCCATCAACATAACCAACCCTGATGTCAATCCACTCTTTGATAGAGTTCGCTTCGACTTGAACTCTTCTTGAGATCAAGTTGTTAACCTCTTTGACCCATTTGGATAAAATTTCCAGTTTGAATTGCTCACGGTCACTGTTCACCTTGTCCTTAGCAGCATTCACTGCCTGCAACCATTTGTTTGTTTCACGTCTTAGTTTAGTATCCGTGGCTCTGTCAAAGAATTCAAAATGCCCCTGCTTTTCAGCCATGAATTCTGCAAATTCTTGTGAACAATTATAGCCCATTGCATTAAACCCAATGCATATATCTTGAGCGATGTTTGTCAGGTAGATAGAGTCTTCTACTTCCAAATTATTCACATTATTCCAAATGTTAAGTACACCAATACCAACAATAGGCAAAGACTGCATACTCTTGTTGTACACAGTGTTATACCATGCGGTAAACTTTTCCATTTGCTCTGATATTTTCATATTAACTGCCTGATTTGTTTCGTTAATGTATACTTCTTTCACCTGTCTTAATGTTTTCTCCTGCAGAGTAAACCCAAAATTGGCCACGGAACTGCAAACTTCAGATAAGTTTAAATTCCGAATCATGTGTAAAACCCGGTTCCGAGTACCATCTACAATTTCAGATTCATTCAATCTTCCACATTTATCAGGTGAAATTGAGATTGCAATCCTGTTGTAATTTCCGCTTTCATTGTTCAACAATATTTCCATAAATTGCACCTTTCTAAGGATAAAATCCTGCTCGTTAGTGTCCTCAACGGACAAGGAACGTTTGAAAGGTATTTTTATGTTTGTTGATGAAATTTACAATAGATCGCTTTACGGGCGCAAGTTTAAGTGTCTGTTCGTTTTGGTTTGTAGGTGCATCTACTTTCGTAACAACAAGTCCCACAGAAGTCTGAAAGCTGCTTACGTTCTTCACAAATATCGTTGAAAAGCTGACGAGTCAATCGAGTTCATTTCGTTCCCGTTTCCCAAGTGTCACAGAATTATGATTGATGAGAAAAACCAGCTTTACACGGCGTACTCTTTCTGTTATCTGATTCATAAAATAGTTCACAGCGAGGTCATACTCAGCTCCATAGTTATCGTCAAATCCGGGCCAGTCGTAGAAACTTTCATTTTTAGTAATAACGAGCTCCGGGATTATTGTCCGGGAAGTTGTTCCAGGCGCTCCAATCTTTTCATCTTCGTCCACTATGACAATTCTGCCACCTTCCGTCACTGCCGCATGAAGCTTTGATAGATCACCTGCAATCATCTGAGTCAAGGTTGTCTTTCCTGAACCCGTATTTCCCAGG
>JAAXOA010000297.1:0-27060 GCA_036561885.1 Salina celebensis
CAGCAGGGAATCTTTCTCTACTACTCCTTTACATATTGGATCATTGGTCGAAAAACTTTCTTCAGTCGCACAGCAAGTTTACTTCACATTTAACTTGTTCTACATAAAAATATAGTGCACTGGGTATGCAGAAATCACAGAATTATGCGTGTTCTTGATACGTAGGTATCTATGTAGCAGTTCTCTTAGCCATAAAATTTTACAATTTGCTGCAAAGCCCAATTTTCAAGCCTAGTTATCTAAAGGGTACTTCATAAACTGCGACGCAAGTATTTTATATAGCGTTTGAACTGTAAAAAAGTACAACTGTATAGCTTTTATGTGACCAATTGAAATGCATAACTGTGGCCCGAATTTCACTTCATTAGGACAGCGCCAGCTGCTCATGTAACAAAACTGGTTTATCTAACTAATATTTCTACACGTGTACGTGTTTCTCTTTTGAGCAGTGTATTTAGTATGGCGACTCATTTTAAGCTCTAAATTTCAAAATAACTTATAGCTTTGATTGCTCCACAATCATTCATCATGTGTGTAGGCAGCTTAAAAAGATGCAGTGTTGCATGCAATCACGCTTCATGGAATGGAAAGTAGTAGCTTGAGTTTCCTCTTTTTATAGTGTACCAAATAATACTTCAGGGGTTGCCGATGAAAGCAGTTTCACTAATCCTTTAAACACATTCAAACTTCTGAGTCGACAGCTAAAACGTAAAAGACGTGAAGAAAAAATGAGGATTTAGCTCAGCCTACTCTGGGGCGGTGCGGTGAAAGTCTCTAAGGGAACACCTGGTCGGGTGATCAAGAGAGACACACAAACACTTTACTCGACAACAACAACCAAAACCGCTATAATCATTGCTCTTCTTGCTCTAATACACGGACTGGGGAGGGAGAGGTGGGAAAAAAGCTGGAAGGATGTAAAAGCTGGTTTACGCTTCAACATCCTTAGTCATTAGGGTTATATGGCAAGGGAAAAACTTGAACTACCACTTCAAAAACATGAACACTAGGATGAAAATTATCTGAATAAAGACTAAAACTGTAAAGGATCCTAATACCGGAGAAAGGTTGTTTGGCTGGAAATACGTTCCTTTTACTACCCAAAATTGAGATTATCAACTGTCGCAAGACCGGTTTTTTTGTGTCATTTCGTGGTTTTTGCTCTTGCCATAGCAGTGCATTAAATGACACTATTAAAGCAGATCACTGTTTAAAAAGAGAAAACTATGGGTATGATGATCTAGCCACGAGAAAAAAAAAACATGCTTAGTGTGCAGTTTTAAAATGCCAGCTTTTATTAGCCATATAATCCGCATTGATGAGTTATTAGGGTGTGTGGGTGGGTGCATGTGGTAATACAATCTTGCAGGCTGAATAGAAAAAAAACATGCTTAGTGTGCAGTTTTAAAATGCCAGCTTTTATTAGCCATATAATCCGCATTGATGAGTTATTAGGGTGTGTGGGTGGGTGCATGTGGTAATACAATATTGCAGGGTGAATCCTAATGTGATAGTAAAATTGTTTTTACGTGTGTGTATCAGTTGAACATTAAACTGTTCAGAAAATGAGTAATGGCAACTGGTGGTGGCGCATTCAATTTTCAAATATCACGTTTCCTATGCGTAAAGAGGGCGAGTTAGAAACTGTTTGGCGGTAACTTTTTCTGCTCGTGTAGTAAAATGTAATTTGTTCAGGCCAATTCAATACGGATAGTTTGTTCCAAGCTAAAATATTGAGTTTTATTATTTTAAATTCTATTTGCTATGGTTTTTCTGGTTCCGTAGCATCTGGTGACATGCATTCATATAAACTACTCACTACTCATAATTCATGCTACAGATTAGAAAAAAAATTACAACAATTAGATTGAAACACAGAACAATTACACGATATCAAAATATTTGACAGAAATTAGCAAATGATTGCTGATTGCTTGGAGCTGTTAGATTTAGTGGATTACACAAAATAAGCAAATAAATTAAATACATTTAATATCCTTTTGAGGAGGAAGACTTTGAAAGCTGTTTTAACTCAAAAGGCTAATTTTCTTTGAGAGGATAATCAAAAACCCTAGAGCTCATCAAGTTTGTTACCACATTGCGTAAGTTCGTTAAAATCGCAATTTTCTTTGGCAGCTCACTCGTGCGTTGAAATAGGATAGATTGATACATAGTACCACTTGCTAATTAAGCCTCATTGTGTGCCTTAAAGGCGTCTAAAAATATTATCAGTTAATCATATCAACTTGGGTATGGTTACTGGTTTCAGATAATGTTAAATTTGTCCGATAACAGCCACTCAAAAATATTACACAGTTACAATATTCCCTGTGACTAACTAGGGCCACGAGACTCAAATTTTTGTCACTGTCTCCAAAATGAAAAATACCATCATGGCGACTTTTGACATTGCTTTTCTTCAGAATAAAAGAGTGTATCACATCAGAATGCCACACGCGAGTATTTTTTCATTCTAGCCCTCTCTCCTCTCTTTGTCGACAGAATTACATACTAGAGAAAGAACGTGTTGGGATTTTAACTTGGGAGAGTGAAAAACAAGCTTTTCTTCGCTTCCTTCCAAAAATCCTGCGAAAGTGTTAAAGCATTCATTGCTTCTTATATTACCATCGTTCCTTTTTTTGTTAATTTTCTACCAAAAGAGAAAGTGTAATTTTTCCCCTGTTGCATTCCACACTGGTCCTTTTCTCTTTTGCTATGTATCTTTACATGGAACCACACGACTGCAGTTTTTATCTGGACTTGTCGTATGATATTTATTATGTAACATGTTCTCACTTTCCTTGTTTCTCTTTTCTTTCATTTTTACTCTTTAGGAAAAATTCCGTTGTGTGTTCTACTCGTTGAGTATTTATTGGTGTGTCGTGTTCTTTTTTTTCTGCGACATTCCATTGCACTTTCGCACTCTTCCCACTTTAAACACTCTCGACCCGGGTATAATCTAACTCTATGTACTCTGATCACTTCACGAGCTTTCAGTTCTTTCAACCGTTTTCTCCTCATGTTTTATTAATTTTATTTTCTGTCTCTCATCTCTTTACCTCACCAAAAGTAAGGTAGTTATCCCCTTTCGTTTATAAATTGCAAGGCACAGAGTGAAAGTCCTTTTGACTATGACCGCTCCAGAGGAAAAAAAAGTAATGGAAGGTTACAAGTGGCAATAAAGAAATATTCTTTTCTTCTCCTTTTTCTTGTCCATTTTGTTTTTATAAAGAATTGTCATGAATAAAATATTGGCATTCATTTTTTTCCTGGTTGGAAACGCGACACAGACAAATATCACGGCAATTTGATGGTTAGGTCAACGGACAGTATCAAAATGGCAGTTTGTATATGGGCTTTCAGATCAAAGGCAAAAACACAGATATATTTTCATTTGGACGTGCTTTGATTTTGGAAAGTTGAATGGAATAAAGCTATAGAATAGGCAACAGACAGGGAGAGAGAGCGAGTCAACATTGTCATCAGGCATTAAACTGAAAATGATGTCATGCAGTAAATTGGAATTTACTAGTTGGACATTTCGAATATGCTCCCACGAGTTGGTGTGTATAATAAACCAATAGAAGAATGAGAGTGCTATTTTCTAGTAGCAAAAAAAGGATTGCCACTTCATGGTGTCTGCGCCAAAATGATTGGATTTTTGTCGAGTGAGAAAGAGAAGTCTTACACTAAAAGGACTCTTTGCGCTCTAGTCACCATATCAATTCAAGTGAGATATCACACATTTCACACAGGACATGTCCCGCTCACTTCATTCTTTTATCCAAATATCCTAATAAGACTTACATGCGTATTAGCCCTCCCTGTCATTATCATTGCAGAAAAGTACGGTTTTTCACAAACAAAACTTAAAGCTGAATTCTAATATGAAGAAGTAAATATTTTATCTTTTCATGTGCATTTCACACTTTTTTCTCGATTTGAACTTGCAGCAAAAAACATCCAGTGAGCTTGTAATGAGCCAAAACGATTACACTATAGTCTACGCATGGTTTGTCGCATCGCTTGATTGTGTGTTTCATGAAGAACATTACACTTGTGCTCTATATAAACGTTTGTTGTTTGCAGAAGAGCCTGAGAAAGCCACAGGAACAATCTAGATTAGAATTTGTGATAGTGTCCTTATTTCACTGCCACACAATTCTCCTCCTGTCACTGAAACAACAAATCCATTCCGAAACAAAATGTCCGTGCGTGTTTCTACTTGTTTACTATAAACACAATTTGGTAGCCGTTGCAGCAACGATTTTCGCCAAGTCCCTAAGGAAAGAGGACACAAGCCGCAAAGCGGCATTGTCATAACAATACGTTTCTCGACGGTTATTCACATGGGCTTGGTCTACAACGTCATTGTCACTTTATGCTAGTGCAAAAATATCTTTTACTTTTCACACACAACTTTGTATATTTTCGCTTGGATTATTCCCATTATATTTACAACATTGCCTTTGGGAAGAATACTTACTACAGACATACAGATTTTACACTGAAAAAACTTTGTTTGCGGAAATGCTCGGAGAGAAAATGAATGACGTATTCCACTCTACAGCTATCATTATCATCACTTTAGCTAACTTTTGCTATTGCACTTATCAATGTAAGTTGCTGTTGCTATATTTATGTTGTTTGTTGTTTCCTCCCTGTTGTCATGCTCCATTACAGTTTGTGATTTGTCATTATCTTTGGACAATTGCGTAGCTCATGTGCTTTACTGTGACACGAACTAAAACACGTTTTTATATTAAGCGAACTAGGTCGGCTGTCCGTCCGATTAGTTTCAAATGATGTTGTTTTTTATTGTGAAGAGCTGAGCTCATCAACAAAGCCAACATAAAATGTTTGCACAGTGTTTGCCATACATGTCTTCACTATCATCATCATCATTGCAGCATTAATAAATACGATTATTTCGTAATTCTCCTTCCAGGCGTAAACAGTTTCTGTTATATTTTGAAAGCTTGTTTCCTCCATGTGCTTCCTTTTATTGACTTACTGTTGGATTTTCGCAGACTCTAAAGTCATAATGTGACTAGATAAATCGATATAAATCTTGTTAGTACACTCCGGAGATATGTATTTCTATTTGATTTCCTACTACAAACATAATGGCCTAGGGCTGTTTTGTCTGAGTTTCCTTTTTTCGTCTATTCCGTTGTTGTTTTAAAGTAGGCAGTGTTGCCAGACTAGAGACTAATATTATCTTTTTTTGCCAAAATGTGTACCGTCATCCGTTTCGCTTTCCGTGACATTCATCATTCGCGGCGAGCGGAAGAATCAAACAGCTCGTATAAGACTGGGTTCTACCAAACACCTCCTGAAGTCAATCATAGATAACTTTCTCCTACAGAGAAAGCTTTTTTTCTAGGTACAAGTTGAACTTGGCTGGAATTTTTTTCTCATATTTTCTGGCTAGGCTCTCTTAATGACAAGACTCACGCACGTCTCCACAAACGACTGAAGTGTCTGGGAAGCCCAAGAAAATCGAAATTATTCGCGGAAAATGAAAGAAAAACTAGATGACTGAGCGTTGAGGAAACAGCTGTAATTTTTACTTTTGTCCTTGGCCGCTGTGTTCACGAAGGAAAAAAGAAAGAAAGAAATTGTATGGTCTCTGGTGGAAAGCGAAATAAAATATCCTGTTAATTAACAGCCACACTACGTACACACAACAACACTACATTCAACCACATTACGTCATTCACTAAGAGTTTATTTTTATACTGATGACTCTCATCAGAAACTTTCACTACCTTCTCCCCTATTTTATGGTGGATGCTTTTTCCAAAAGCCCCGCCAATTACTCACTGTCCTTGTTCTAATGATAATTATGGCCTGCGTGGCAAGGCACACAAAAAATATAAATGCAGATGCACTTATGAGTTGATATGAATGTCCGCCTTTCCGTATGTATTATGGATGTCTCATATACTAGTAGCTACCTAAAAAGGGAAAGTGCAACGAAACGATGGATTCATTACAAAAACGAAACGCTCATTCATTACAGCGGAAGGGACTCCGTATGAACTAGATAGAAAACAAGAGAATATAGTATTGACGACTTTCCTCCTAAATACAGTTTCTTTTACACTGTAATATTATGTTTTCTTCTAGTGACGAAATACAATTTCTTGGGCTTTGTTATATATATCACATGTATTTCCAGGAAAGTTCGATATTTTTTTTCTTTAGGAAAGTTTTGTGCTTCATGAAACATTCCAAGTGTAGGTCGTCGCCTCGTCTTTCATTTTATTGCACGCGTATCTTGTTCAAAAAAGAGATTCCATTTTTATTATATTTTCCTTCGTTATGTCATGGCATGCATGAATTCTCAAGTGCTCAGAGGCATTCTTACAAAAAAGGGGAGAAAGTTGCAAGACATGATCCTCATATCAAAATCGTAACAATACACAACTAATATATTCGTCATAGGAACAATTATATTCTCTTTTCAAAGGACTTTCACCCGTGTATTTGGTTATCCTTGAGCCTTCCATTTCCCTCAAGCCGTTGTCGTTCTTGTCTTATAATAATCAGGTCATGACGACAGATTATGAAGAACTAAGTTATTTCATCAAAACTTCTTCCTTCTTTGTTCTTTGGAATACCTACAGACGTACTAGTTCAGGGAAAGTGCCAAGACTGTTTCGTCTTTCAAAAGGATTTCTCGGCTAAATATGTTTGGTTATTTTATTTGATTTTTCCCCCTTACAAGGAAACCACGCGCGTGTCTTTGATAGAGGAATAAGTGTACACACACGAGTTGCTCATCAGCTTCAAGTTTTGTCAAACACTGAGAATGTTATTCTTTAAGAAAAGTTCAATTTAGATTTTGTTTAACCAGCCGGTATATTGTCATTGTTCAGTCATTCCAGAAATTCGAGGGTTTACTGCTTTTCAAAAAGAAAAATGCTCCTGCTGCAGCAGTTTCTGATGATTTACTTTCTCGCTCGGTATGCTGTGTTTCGTCACAGTTCTTTTGGTGTTTGTCTTTGAAAAGAAAAACTTAGCTGGAGGAAAAGAACAGAGAGAGTTCTTGTGTAATTGATATAGAGGAGGAACACACTTTCTCATTTGCATTTTCCCTAAATATCGTTGTTGGTGTTTTTCTTTTTAACCGTGGCGATGAATCCAATGAACAATCTCATTTGATTGTTTTCACTTTTTCTTTATGCTTTAATGATGGCTATAGACCGCCTCTGTGTTTAGCTCCATTGGTGGTGGGAAGACGGAAATTAGAAAACTTTTTTTTTGTTTGACTCTCTTCTCTTCAACACTATATGGTTGAATAATACCCAAAATGGAAAAGAGTTTTCACTCTTTACCATTCTCTTAGCATGGAATACTGTTATGGTTATGGCAGGGACTTTTAAAACAAAAACAGTTCTCTAGTTCCAAGAACATTGTAGTGTTATGCGCTCTACGGAAATTTATTTGAGAGAATATTTGATAGTTGAGAGAATATAATTAAGAAATTTTGATTTTTTTTCTTCTTTTTTTAAACAGGCGTTGCAGCACAAACTCTTACTCAACAGTCGTTCCGAGTAAAACCTGAGCCAGTAGAAGTTAAACTTGGTGGCCAGGCGGTGCTTCGTTGTGAAGTCGAAAATCAGGCTGGTCGAGCCCAATGGACCAAAGATGGTTTCGCCTTAGGTAAGTGTTCAAAAATAACATACATACTTTATAACAACTTTCCCACTGATGCAATTGGGCTCCTTCATAAAGTAAAAGTAGTTTGCACAAAACATCCATAAAAGGGTATAAATCATTTTAAAAGTACATCTGTGGTGAACAATCCCTGGATTTCATTCTTTCAAAAAAACATTTTTCCTTACTTTCACCTCCAGCAGAGTCCCCATCCGTTATGCAGCGATCACGCCTATTACACAAACGTAATTTGTGAATGTCTCATTCACAAGAGTAAATAGTTCTAATGCTCCCACTTTTCCTCTCGGCTTATTTTTTTAGGAGAGGTTTTGATAAAATACATCTGTTTTTCCATATGGACCAAGAGGAAACTGAAAACTTGAAAGTAGGAAATGGGAAAAGTTTTCGGGCTGATTGTGCACCAGCTATTGGTGCAGTTGTGAGGCTCTGTTTGCCTTTCGAGGCTAGTTCCCTTTTCATAATACATCTGCCCACATTACACACAAAAATAACAGCTTTCACTCATTATATCTCGTACCAAGTTTTATATTATCTAGTGAAAGAAGCTAACTAAATAGCTTGCGTTGTTTTTTCACATTTTTTTTGGGCTTGATGTCTAGCTCTTAATTACCAGCTTTTTAGCATTACTCATTCATGTGTTATGACTACACTTGCAATTTAAAAACGAAATGGTTGCGAAGCACCAGGAAGACTATTTTTCTACGAAAAAAAACTTTGCATGCATTGAATCGAGATAGCATCCAAAATTGAATGCATAAAAACGGAATGCAGGCATGATAAAAGGGGTTTGGAAAATGTTGTTTATCCAAGTTTGTAGTTAGTTTTTTTCGATGGCGCTTCCATTCATTTCTCTTTACATTACGAAACTTTTTTTTTTCTAAGAAGAAGCTTTACTGATAGGATGTATCTGGAAAAGTAATGAAATTTATATAATTGCTATCCGGAAGGAATTTTGTCGGCTGGCATAACCCCTTCATAAACTTTACCCAAGTTTTCTGACCACAAGCCTCCATCTTCGAGCGATCCCATGACAAACTGCTTTCACTCGGCTCATCTGGACCTCACTCATCACCATTTCAATTATCTTGTAAAGAAAAGGGCATCGATTGGATTTTCAGAAGCTGCAATACTATCCCCAACAATTTCTTTCTTATATAACGTCAAGACCAGTTGTGTGGCAAGATCAGTTTTGGAGTATTGTGTACAGCTTCGTACATTTTTTTAAAAAAACTTCTATCAATGAACTAAAAACCCACTGTAAATGTGCCTATCCAAGCTTGTTTTTGTTTGTCTTATGTTGTCTACTTATTTATCTTGTTCCCTTTCCACATCCATTTTATTACATGTTGTTTTTTGCTACGTCGTTTTCTCATAAAGGCTTTCCTTCTCGTTCTAATGAAACCAAAAAGCAAACTTTCTGGCTTCTCTCTTTCTCTCTTTCACAAACAAAATTGATTTGCGGTTTAAGTATCTTTGCTACTGTTACATGGATGTTTTCCTCCTATTTCTGTCCATACAAGAAATTCCATGCAAATCGAAACTACCTTTTTGCATTCCTTTTCTTCGCTCTTTTAACCAAGAGGCAAGTGGATACACGAGAAAAAGCCACAGAGAGACAGTTTGTCTGTAGCGATTATCCTCATCAACAAAATTTTGGTGAGTATACCTTCTCCAGGAGAAAACTGATGGTGTTTGCTTTCTCCGGAAGTTAAAATCAAATAAATATTGGCTTTGAGAGAGATTCATAGAGAGAGTCTGCTGATGACGATATACAGAAAAGAAATTGGAGCTGAGCAGGAAAGAGGAAACCCAGAAATAAGATTAATTTGAGATGGAGTGTGGTTTTCTAACGACATTACCTATACATAATACGTTCTTCTTTCCCCATGTACCCTTTTCGTTTTAACAAGGAGTTTAGCGGGTGAAAACTATATGGCAACAGAGTTTTCTCTTTTTTCCAACCCAAAATAGATGAGTTTTCCCATAGATTTAGTTGCAGTTGTTGATACATCTGGAGGATGATGTTAATACCACTGCTTACGAAACACAAACAAGCGAATTTTACAAGCTCTTGTGGTTTTAGTTGCTTTGGCCCGTATAAAAGTACCTTAGAAAAAAATGCGTTTCAATCTTTCCCAGTTATAGTACGTACCCATCTGCAAAATCTATATGATTTTCTTTCGGAACATCTGCTTCAATATTTTCTTTTTCATTTTTTTTCTTTCAATATGCCATTTATAACTGCTATAGTTATATCTTTCTCAGTTCCTACTCCTAAGGGTTTGTTTGTTCCTAAACAGGCTACTGTACAACTAGGTCGTATAATATTGAACTTGCGTAAAAGAAAACATTCAACTTCTCGTAACACAAGGAACCCAGAGAAAAAAAAGTGAAACAGCTCTTGTCCTAGTTATTTGCAACGTTTATCTTCTTTTGAGCTTTTTTATTTACCTTCTTGGTGACGACTATGGCCCCGTTTTGTTGTCCTGGGAGTAACGGATTCCTTTTTCGCAAACAACTTATTAGCGAAAATCCGGACGCATACAAAAGCTTATCATCATCTTGTCTCATCATCCAGCTCAACATTTATAACGATCCTAAGGAAAACTAAGTCTCTACCATGTAGGTGAATTAGTCTAGCAAACTAGGAAATATAGATCATAACTTTGTACGGCAAAGGTATAAAAATGAATAGTGCTAGTTTTAGTCTGCCCATAGCATCCTGCTGTTCCATCACTCTAGGTTTTTACTGCCATTATTATAACCTGCATGTTTCCATGATACCTTTCTCGTGTGTCTTTTTTTTACTTGAATAGATAGATGAATAAAGGCTTACTGCGAGGGTTTTGATCTTCAAATTATGTCTGCACTTGTGCTACTACGGGCAACTGTGATATTCCTTTTTTTCTAGCACGAGTCCGCAGAGAATCCATTTTTTTCGTAATATCTACAATGGCCGTAATAACAGTTGATTTTGCTCTATATATTTTTACTAGGCTTTCTAAGCCGTTCAGTAATACGAAAAAAAGAAGCTTATGATCTTTATGCTTAGGTGAAGTGATCCTTTTCCTCCCTTCCAGTCTACCAAATTTCTTGCCAGTTATATAAATAAAAGATTCTCAATTTTTATCCTTGCTTCATAAGTCTGCACTTGGGCTACTACGGGCAACTGTGATATTCCTTTTTTTCTAGCACGAGTCCGCAGAGAATCCATTTTTTTTTCGTAATATCTACAATGGCCGTAATAACAGTTGATTTTGCTCTATATATTTTTACTAGGCTTTCTAAGCCGTTCAGTAATACGAAAAAAAAGAAGCTTATGATTTTTATGCTTAGGTGAAGTGATCCTTTTCCTCCCTTCCAGTCTACCAAATTTCTTGCCAGTTATATAAATAAAAGATTCTCAATTTTTATCCTTGTTTCATAACGAAAGGCTAAGAAATAATGAAATAGTAAGATAGGCTGCTATTATTGTATCTTTTTCTCAAGGAGAAAAAAAACACGAGATTTATTTTTCTTCTGTAGGAAACGCTTTGCTAAGATATTGACCTATTCTTTTAAAATAAGTTGTTGTTCAGCAAGTTGTTTTGGGAAAAGTAGCAAAGCATTTCAAGGATTATAGTTTTTCTTTCAATTTCACTATGCAATCTACAAGAATGATGGAGTCAGTTACGAAAAACCCTGGTTAAAATAAAATTCTAGGAAAGATGTTGAATCTCGTGCATCTCTGCTTGCCACTTTTTGTTAGAGTTTGAGTTTCCTTCAAGAAGCATTTCAATTTTCCTCCTAGTTGACCCGAAACAACCAACAGCGTTACGGGTTTAAAGAAAATTTCTGGTGAAAAAGATGTTGATGCTATGATAAGATAATGTGTGTTACGGATGACTGAACAGAAAAGAGCTTCTTTGGAAAAACAACTCGTTCGTGTTCTTTGTGAGTGTATGAAAAACGTCAAATCTTATTAGCTGGCAATTAGGAAAGTGCAACGATGCAACTGATACGATTTAGCATGGAAACGAGGAGCAAAATGCGTTTATCTTTTGGAATGATAGAGATCCCCTGAGACAGCTTGAAAGAGAGATATCAAGTTCTGTTTTAAAATGCAAACAAGATAACCAAACCGACTAGCAAGTAGGAAGCCCCGCGAAATAAAAAAAAAGATGAAGGAAGGGAAAGTGTATGGAGAAAGAAAATTTAAATTGTATTATGCAAGTGGGTGGTTGATCCATTGAGTGAATTGAAGCAAAGAAAGCGAGTGAAAGCCAAGAGAAAGCTACTTTGTAAATATATTGGCTTAAGTAGCTCAATGTTATGATGGCGAAATTGAAAAAAAGAAGAAGATACAAGCCCAGTGTGAGGAATGGATGCAGCAGCGGGTACAAAAGTGCACATATACCGTTCAATCAATAAAATTTTCTGGAAAAAGTAAACTTACACACTCTATTTGGGCTTATTGAAAAGGACTGAATATGTTTACTCCTGTACTTGTAAGAACACGCTTAAAAAGTAAACTTAGCTGCCCAAATATATGAGTTCTGCATAACTGATACATGTAATTCCTCATGGTAACCCTTTTAAAAGATCTACTAATATTTCCGTTCTCGCCTAAATTCACTTTCCTTGTTGTCCCCACCACACTGTCGCTTTTAATAAAAATGACAAGCTTTCCAACTTGTTTGCTGTTGTGCAGAAAGTACACATATTTTATGAATGTACACTTTATGGATCGTTGTCCCTGGTTGTCAGCGCTACCTTCATGGAGTATACTGCAGTAGCTGTGTCATTCTTGATGTTGTAATTTTAAATGGAAAACTCAATGACAGACTTGCTGTACAAGGATGTTCTACAACAAGTTTTTTTTTCTGTTGAGTGAAGGATCGAGAGCTGATTTCTGGTCGGGACGTTTTTCCCTATTGTTGTCTTTTCTTTTTGAGTGACGCTTCCCTATCTGCTATTGTCAGATTTAATAAGGTTTTTTTGTTGTTGTTGTTGATTTCGCGTACTCTCTACCATCACATGGATCCGGTTACGCAGGCATCTCACTTGATCATCAACATCTCTATTCTCTAGTAAAAATTCTCTTGCTAAACCCACCTAAAGTTACCATGAACAAGATTAGTTTTTATGCGTGTTATACAAGCAATACATCATGCTCACAATTCCTCCACATTTTTCTCATCACAGATTATTGTAGAGGCTTCGTTCTTCAAACTTTTACTTTTAATTATATTTCCATTGTTAACATGATGATCACCTTATGCAACCAGCAATTTAATGCAATAAAGTTTGTGATAATGAAATTAAAATGAGAGGGAAGCACTTAATCAGGTTTGCTTTTGCATTTTTTTCGCAACTCTCCAGAAGAATTTTCAATAGAAGTTTGTAATCAGAACAGTCAAAGGAGGGCACGTCTTTCTAATTTTGCTTGCCCTATTGTTACTGCCGTTTCTTATTTTCTTGTTAATAAAAGTTGCATGAGAACTTTATATAGGACAGAGATTTTTTTAAAAAGGGGCTACTTGAAAGACGGGCTACTTGTGCATAACCACACAAAGAGAAAGTAGACTACTCGGAACAAAAAAAAACTGTATAAAGAAAGTTAGTCGTTGCATATAAATCTGAAGGACTCCTCAGGGGCTTCTTTCTTTTTTTCTAAGATATTCTTCCAAACACAAGGCTCCCCGGTTTTTTTGTTGGTACATTGCACGGCATGGCTACTGAATAGGAAAAGGATACAGGCAGTTCCAGTTCGGCGATTGACATAAACCACTGCCAAACTCAGCCTCATTTTCGGTGTAGTAAACAGTTATTGACTGTTTATATAACAATGCGAACTTTCCCCATAGTTTATATGCATAGCTTAAAGAAGGTCTTGAAGTCTTTGGCTTTGATACTGTCTTTTTTTTTGCTGGGGTATACCTTTGCTTTCAGTGCAGTTCTCAAGGATACTTTTCCGGGCCAAAATATGATCAAACATGCAACCAACTGGGTAGGTAGTTCTTACAGAGAAATCAAGACTCGCAAATAAAAAACAGTCTTATTTTGGCTCACTCCTACTCGATAAACCCAAGTACTATTTTTTTTCCTTGGGTAACAACTGTTAGAGAAAGTTACATTTTCCTGATCTTTTTGACTTGTTTATGCATGCATGTCCGACAAAATAGCCTCTATGAAAAATATTTGGGAAAAGTACAATAAAAAAGGAGGTAACATTGGCAGCCAAAGAAAAAAGGATCGATTCTTTTTTTTGGGGGAAAATTTTACACAGCTGTGGATGAGCAAGCCAATAGGTTGGAATTGTTATGAAAGCATAGCTGGAGGGAACTTTCTGCTGTTTTCTTTGTTTTTAAGTCTTGAAATAGAATACTTTTCAGTGAAAACATTTTTATAAGAGGTAATTAAATATCTCCTTTCAATGCCAAGAAAAAAAGGAAACTATATAAGTATTTTTTAGGCATCCATAACTACGTAAACAAAATGATTGTAAGTTGGATCTGTGAATATTAGTAAGTTTGAATTCCCGCAAGTCAAAGTCTAATTCTTTTTCTGCTCCGCATAAAACTTTACAACTGCTTAATATTGTCATAGAAGAGTACAACAAAAAGTATGTGTATGATATTGCTAACTTTACAAACAAGAATGTATTCATAGTTTCCTGGTGGGATTTTTGTGGATTTTCAAAAGATTTATTACCAAGCCTGACCCCGAAGACCAAAAAAAGACAGAGAGAATGGACTACATCGTCTCACATCTCTGCTCTTTTTTACTTTATATTTTTTCAGTGAAAATAAAATATGTAGCCAGCAGAGAGAGAGAATAAAAAAAGGAAGAAAAAAAAGGAAGAAAAAACTATGAAAACTTTAGCTTTTGAATAGTTTCCTTACTTTATTTTCGTCCATGTTTCAACCATGTTCATAAGTTGTCTTACTGAGAAAAAAGTCTTTTAACTATGCTGGTATTTTATGATACTGCCTATTTTCTTACCTATTCGCGTATCAGCGTACTCTAATCATGTTATTTTATAGTATTCCCCGATTTCAGACTTTTTCCTTTAAAAAACCCGTACACGGGTTTCTTTCGAGAAGAGAAAAAAAAACTTGCATTTCTTGGGCTTGTAGGGTTGTACACCACCATCATGGCATAATCTTTAACGGAATGATATTACACCATTGATGTCTGATAAAATCCTTATTCATTGACTTCATTTTTAGCTCGTGAAGTAGCAGGAGGCAAGTTCTACAACATACTCGTATTTCCTGCTGCACCAACCTTTTTCCTCTTTTCAAGAAGAAAAATATGTAATAATGCTCTGTTTTCCCCTTCATAGAAATACAGAAAAAAACTATATTCCGGCTGTACAAGAAAAAGAGAAAGTAGCTGGTGGTGAAAATAGCAGTAAAAATAAAAGAAAGCAGTCCAATACGGGATGCACATTACCGCCAAGCATTATTTCCCGAGTATTTTCAAGTGAACACAAAAATGGCTATGAATTTCATATCAGACGGGTGCACTATTGCCAATGTTGCATCATTTTTTTCTCTTCTTCTTTTCCTCCTAAGTCGTTCCTTCCGTTTTTCCTCCACGCGACTTGAATCACCTCCTCTACTACAGCGTATTATAGAGTTGCTGGTTTTTATTAGAAAATATGTGCTCTCAAAGACTCTCTCTCTCTCTTGTCGATGATTTCTTTTCGAGTGGCAATAATGTTTCCAGTGGAGATGTGGTGGAGCAACTCTCTTCAGAAAGTGTTAGACTGCGTGTTGGTGAAGTGGAGAGGCTTAATAATCGCAATCATATTGCAAGAATCCGCCTTCACTATAAAACATATCGTATATATTTTTCTCCACGAAAAAAAGTCTTCAGCAAGTCATGCGTAAGCATTAAAACACTTTCTCTTTTTTAACACTACTTTAAGAACAACCTCCATACCGGAACGGGAGAAGGAAAAAAGGGACACACAAGCATAATGTATCATGTGGTAATAATATTCCCCCTTTTCCCATCGTTTCTCACCATCATACCTAGAAAATTGAAGAATGTAACAATGTTATTACATTCTCGCCGTATATTTTCTTCTTACTTTCTCCAAGAACAAAAATTGTACATACTTATTTCTTTACTGGAAAAGAAAGGTGAAAGCAATCTAGCTCTTTTATTCTTCAAGATACTTTTGAGAGCAAAAAAACTTTTCTTTTTCCGATTTGTTTCTCTATGAATTTTTTTGTGTCGATGCTAAAAAACTTTCCCTTTACCTGTTCAAACGGTAGTTTCGACGATCGTTTAAGATGTTCCAGGTGTGAGTAATAGAGTAAAATGTGTGGTTATACGTCAACCGTGAAAGAATTTTTTCGTTCAACTTTCTCCTCCGATTTTGGTGGAAAAAGTTACATGAAAGATCTTCGATTATATTCTTTTACGGAAGGTTTTACTTTGGAAACTCTTTGGTATAGATATAAAGATCGTTTTCTTTATGGGTACACAGTTTTATGGAACTATCATCATGCTTCTCAAGTGGGTATGCGCTCTATTTATTAGGTGGTGTAGAGTGTAATAAGCTACAAATGGGAAGACTTGAAGGGTTCATGGCGCGACACCTTTTACGATCCCCGAAACAATGAACCTGATGAGGATGCTCAGCCACTTTTTTATGGATATTTATTTAGGTTAATGTTTACTTTCCGGTAAATGGAGAAGCACGGTAGCTGTTCCATTACCTTAGAGAGCAGACTAGTGAAGGTTACTGCAATTTTATCTACCTTTGGCGTGTGTTGTATTGAAAAAAAGTATACATTTTTTAGAATGAATTTGGACAAGGTCCAATTATCGTCACATGCTACAATAACGATATGGCTTGAAATCAAATGAACCACAGCAGTGGTCCTCCTTAAACCCATGATCCACAACAGTTTAGGGCATGGAGTAGGATTCTTATAGGGATGGCTATACACAAGAAACTTTTCTTTATATGGTATTACGCGATGGCCGGTTCATTTGGCACACCGGAAGATAATTTGATGTGTTCGGGGGAAAATTGAAAGAAAATATCTTGGGTAAGGGTCATTAAGGAGGAAAATTTGCATGTAACAAAGATGAATGTTATTGCAAGCATCATTCTTTTGTTAAAGGGCACGCTCCAAGCGGGAAAAAGGGTTATCATAAGATAATGTCATGCATAAGAAAATGGTTGTTTGGCTCATTTTTAGAAAATGTAAAGAAATAACTATGAGTTATAGCCCAGCAGCAAAAGTATAGAGAAATTGGAAGTCTCCATAGCTGCCATATTTTCATAGGAGGACATAGATTTTAAGAACCTTCCTAAGTTTATTATTAGATTATTTCATTTGAAAATTTGAATGATCATCAGAACCCTGGAACCCAAAAACCGCCCATATAAATACATATTTGTTCATAATATATCTACGGGGAGCATATGCATATTGCATTTTTTTTCTCCAAAACTATTTTGTTGATAAACTTGTAACAATCAAAAAATGAGTTATTTGACGAGTTTTCCTAGGGTCACATGCTACACACACATTAACTTATAAATCTTTTTTTGCTTGCCTCCACCAGAAATTCTTCAAATGTTATACTTTTGTTTCTCCTATGACGCGGTCTAAAAGCGATGATGGCAAAAGAATGCTTTATGAATAACTTTAAGTTCTTTATACGCCCAGGAAAAGTTGCTTGCCGAGAGAAAAGAATGAAAACTATTTTAGTGAAAAATAGCAAAGCTTAAAAACATCTAAGAAAAGAACTGTAATTATGACGATGGCTTACTATACTACTAGGTATGTGCTACCGAACTAAATACCCATCTCCCCACCACCTATTTTATAGAGGCACCTACTCTTTATTCATGAAACTTGTCGTCATTTAAAGGAACTGTTTTTGTATCTGTGTCATTACTCACGCATAAGTTACCCTGGTGCTAAACGGTCACAATTGACACGGGAAACAACTAATGCATTAATGATAGCGTGTATTATGATTTTTTCTTCAAACATCACTACGATAACCCCATCTGTTACGTTGTATCTCAAATGGTCATGTTCACACATTAGAAAAAGAATGATAACAATATCCTGCTTCATATTTGCTGCAAAAAGGAACCTGTTTTTTACAGGGTATCAGGGGGATGTCTGTCGATATACTTAAGTACCTATACCGCTGCAAGCTATTAGCAATCATCAAGTCATTCCTAAACAACTTTGTTGTTCCTGAGAATGTTTTTACCGACAAGAGAAAAAACGTCTCAACAGCTCTCATTTTTCATCGATTAAAAAGTCAGATTAGTTGAAGAGATTTTATTACACAAGAACGCATTTCCGGTCGAACTGGTTCTAATGGTTTGATTAGTTCGTTATTTCTCAGTGGCAGGGTTAAAGGAGGGCTGGGAATACAAAAATGGGTGTCTTAAAACAGTTTAACGCGGATATCAAAGTTTCCTTCTACATTTTTTGTTGTTGCAGGTAATCTGTGAAAAAAATACCTTCGCAAAACCTGAGAAAATCACGTAAAATTGTTTAAAAAGAACACATTATATAAAACAGAAATACATAACTCCAAGCTCATATTATTCACATACTTCATTGCTCCAAGCGACTCATGTTGACATGTACAGTCTTTAATAGACAGTACTATGCTCTCAGTAGCAGCCATATTTTACTAGGTGATGTTTTGTTGGCCAGGAAATACGAAGTAATTTTGAAAGGTCCACTATGAACTTGTATAAAAGAAACATCCGGAAACAATCGTAACGATTTCGTGATCTTAATGACAACGACAGTTGCCGTAATCGCAAGTCATTGACTGCGGAAATGAGTGTAGTTTCTCTTCACGGTTACTACAACCAAGTGCGAAACGGGACTTTCAGTGTAAACGCAATACTACAGACGAAGTACTTGGCGAGACACTTAAGATCCAAAAATAAATGAAAACGAAAACTTTATTAAGGGGATGTGTGTGAACCAAGTAGATTTTCTCGGAAAGAAAAATTTATTAGCTTTTGTAATCATGAGCAAAACGTGTTTGGCTGTGCAGCTCAAAATTGTATTTTTGAAACAACAATTTTATTATAGGTGATCTCTCCACGGTGAGTACTTTTTTCGTACCTGTTTATTACAGCTTTTCCCTTATAAGAAGGAAAGGTCTCAAAAGGTCATTTAAAATGGAAATAAAAAGATGAAGACACTTAAGCTGATGTTTGATGGAACAGTTGTCTCTAATTCTGTCTGACTGTTTTTATTTCCGTGAATCATCCATTTGAGAAGGTTAACTTAACAATTCTTAGGTGTGCTATCATTTTTATAATGCACCCATAACAAGCTTTTTTTACACGCAGATCAAACAAGTTCCACGAAATGTTCCTTTTATAGTGCAAATTTTGTGATGGCTTTACGTAAAACTAGTAAACAAGTTGTTTGAAGTTGTCACGTAACAACTCTGGAATACTTGTATTAGCCGGAATTGATGGCATGATGAATTACTTTTCGTTAGTCGACAGCCAAAGCCAAAGGCTATCATTATAAGTTATCACTTTAACTTGGTTGTTTTCGCTTTTTTGGGAACAGTAAATCCTCAGCAGTAATCAGAAGGGAATCATGGAAGACAATATTAAAGTTTAAGTTACACCATTTTTGTTTTTATATCTTGTTTTTAACCTTGAGCTTTTGGAATTACATCCCACTTGAAAGCATTCTTGGGTTTGTGGTAGAGCCCAATGTTTTTAACAAGTAAAACCATCAAACGATTTTACAGTTGTGTTCCAAAAATGCCCCTTCAATAGCCACACATGTCCTTCACAGTTTGTTCACTGCAGAGTGTGGTTTACAAACTGGTGGTAGAATTTTCACAGGTTTTTATGTCAAAAGAAAGTACAATAAAACGTTGTGGTTTTCAAACAACCAGATTTTCAAATGAAACCATGAGGAATTAGGGTTATGCTTTGTTACTTGGGCTTTTGTATGAAATCTGGGAAAACCTTTTAAAAGTAAACATGGTGGAAGGAAGCAGGGCCGGGGATAATAACGTTATAAAAACTAAATGCCACAACTATTAAACATTTTGTTCTCTGCAGTTACCTAACAGTTCTGCAATCTCTTTAATACGTAAACTGCTTAAGGATTTTTTAAGGATTCTGAGCTCTCTAACTGCGTACATCAAAACCATTTCTATAAAAGCAGTTCTGTTTATTTTGAAAATGTCTAAATTTATCCAACTGTTCTATTGTTCCCAAGCGCGAACCGCTTTTCTACATTATTTTTCTTGTATTGTTGACTTAATGTAATTATTTCAATATTGGTTTAAAAGGCGACAAGTATTTAAAAACAGAATTGTTCCAGACAGCGTGAAAAACACAAAGACGCCTTTTCCAAAAAGTAGCCAACCGTAAGGANATTTCAATATTGGTTTAAAAGGCGACAAGTATTTAAAAACAGAATTGTTCCAGACAGCGTGAAAAACACAAAGACGCCTTTTCCAAAAAGTAGCCAACCGTAAGGAAAACATTTTCAGACAAAACACACAGCCCAACGGACTGAGTACGTTCTTTTACTTTATGGTAATGATAATGAGATTTTTTTTTCTGAGAGGAAAATTTCATTTGTTAATTTAATTCTATTACTTGTTATTATCACGCCTAAAAACTCGTCCCTATGCGCTGGGAAAGGGAGCACCACACAGAATTTTTAAAGCTTGTTACGATAATAAGAAACGAAGTGAAAATTAATCTGAGAAAGAAAAATATCTTCGTGTTAGGTTTCATTTTCCCCTACTTGTGTTCCAAATTTTGTTATGTATACCCGCTGTTACGTCATGTGCAAGCAACTTTTTTAAAAAATACAAGCTTTCCCCATTTTTTGTTCTTTCTTTATACCAACAGCATGGAATTTGAGAAGCTGTTGCGTACTTAAATAGGGACGACAGCACGTAGAGACGTGTAAGATTTTTTTGAATAGACATTTTAAACAAGAATTTGTAATTTCAATTGTTCGTCAGTGTACAAGCACTTAGGCAGCAGCTGTTTCTTATCATTTTGTATTTTTAAAAGGCTTAAAATTGTTAGTACAGATGAAAAAGTAAAACGTAAAATAATGCGTATAAAGTGTGTATAAATTATAATATTTCAATACAGCAGTTTGATCGCATTGCTTGTGCAGACGATAATTGCTGCTCATTTATGAAGTTCGACATGAAAATATTGATTTGAAAATATCAGATATTATGCCAAGAGCAACTCATGTCATTATCATGCTGAGTAGGAGAAACTCATAACAGGATCACATTTTATTTCTGGATCCATTAACAAAATAAGAGAGATCCAACGTTCTTTCTAGGAGCCATGAAATTGTGGCTGGAAAATAATGAAATTCCAGCAGATTTTGCACTGTGGCAGTTGAGTGGCTCGGGTCTAATTTGTTTAAAATGAGTACCCAGCAGATTTTCATATGAGTCGCTCCTCACATTAGTTCACATACAGAATACAGACAATTGTCGAATTTGTTATACCATTCTGAAATGCAATTTTCCTATGTCAGTCTGTACTAATTCTATCGAGATGTCCTCTACGTTTTAACAGACAGACAGACCAAAAAAGTTTTTGAGTTTGCTCAATGCGTAGCTCCGTGTAGACGTCAAGGAAACCCTCATTGGTGCAGTGACATTGCAGCCTGTCTCAAAATTAGAGTGCTGCGTATGTTCTCAACGGAAAGTTTTCCTTCTAATTATATCATTTTCAAGATTTTCAATTCCCTACAGAAAACTGTTATATTGTGCATTAGTTTTCACTACTGTGAAAAGAGAACTTCCGGTTTTGCAGCACGCTTGAGATTTTATATCAAGGCGATGTTCTGATGGAAATGGACGGGTTGCGGTATATGTTGGTGTAAAGCTACCGAGAGAAAAAAGTGGAAAAGAGTATTATCGGCTTTCTCTTTCCTCCCTTGGTCGACATTTTCACTTGACAAGATGACACGAGAGGCTCAGCAGGGATTCTATCCTGTGACATTGCTCTCTTTTTTCCAACTGAAAAAGTGTTACCACAATTTAAAGCAATGTTATCATTGCAGGCTTTTTTATCTCACTCATTTATTTATTATTGCACAGAACCACACACACTTCTTTCCGAACAGTCGACATAAAAAGTGCAGTTGCCGCAACAGCTGCCGGTACTAACACTAAACTAGCACAAAACGATGATGGTGACAAGAGCAAATGACAGATCGGCTTATGGTCACATTCACTCTGAGAGTTTTTTTTAATACCAATGGTGTTCTGTTATGTGTCCACACTTGGAGAAAATCTCGAGAAACTTGTTTTATTATCCCGTTTGGTCACTTCCAACTACCCAACAACAACTACTGCATTTATTTTAATGAGAGTGAGAGAAAGGAGACATGATCCCTAAATGTATTCATTATGTGCCAGACTTAAAAAGAAAATTGTCCTTGTAATCCTTGTCATCATTTTCGTCCATTCACTGGAACAAGGATGTCTTCATTAGAGCATTCAGCTACCAAGTAAATTACCCGAGTATCCAACAGGCCGTGTAAATTGGCTGTTTTTTTTAGTTTTACTGGTCAAAAACGATGGTTCGTGATAACTGACAATGATAACGTAAAAACACAGTATTTTTTCGTGTTCTTCCTTTGGTCGTAATCGTCATGGCATCATTACGCTATGGTTGACGTCATTCTTATCTACTTGCATGGCAATGAAGCTAGGAATTTAAAGAGAAAGCAATAGGGCAAATTGCCCATGAAGGTTGCAAATTGTTATGCAAGGCTTCCAAGTATCATGATCATTATTTCAATAAATAGCTTGTGTTACCTTGAGAATATTATTAGCAAGGTTGAAAAGTAATAAAATAATGCCGTAACTTCAATTTTCTATTAACGTTTTTAGTAATATTTCAGTGTGTTCAAAAAACCCTATAAAAATACAAATGCGTTAAATAGTTTGTTTGGAAAATCAAAAACAATAGCTGATGTGGAGCTGAAGATTATACAGGAGAGCATATTTGGCATCACTCTAAACAAGGTCAGTTGGGATTTGCGAATTTTCACAATTTAAAGTACTGGAAGATTGAGTTGGAGATTGGAGGACGTGTGAGGCTGGGTCAGTTTGATTAGTATATGGGGTAACTTGATCTGTTGAAATAACAGTTCGCACCCACGCATATTGTCGAGATTCAATTTTGCATTTCCCTTCTGTCTGACTCGTGATGAATCCTAAAGCATTTTTTTACTTGACGGAAAACGGAAGTAGACAGGGTTTTAGGTTGTCTTTTATACAATGAATTTTGTGAGACGTCATACTGGGCTCTCAAAAGTAACATTTTTCTTGCTGAGGTTCTAAAATATTCAGTGTTGATTCTGAATTTAGCAACAAATTGAAGGTGGAAAGAAGTAAATGCATATTTTTGACTTGGGAAATCATACTTTTCTGCTACTCTCCTGTGAACACCTGCCGAGCTACATAACTGAAACTAGTTTTACTCACAGTTATCATACAACAGACTGACTATTTTAGTTACCAACAGGAGAAAAAGTTGAAATATTTCCATACGTGTATATGTCCTTGACATGATATTGATTGTTTTCTTGCTTCTGAGAAATGGCCTGAAACTGTGAAGATTGAAGACATTGGCGAGGAAAGAAATGTCAATAATTTTGGGGGCTGCTGAGCAACGTATTTCAAAACCTTACAGGAACTATGAACTCAACGCAAAATTCAATCTTTTATAAAGTTTCACTTTCCTTGAACTTGGGCTTTGCCTTTGCCGATTTGACGTTGCATCAATGTTCTCTCGTGATAGTCGAACTGAACACGTGCAAAACCCAATCTCGTTACTTACCATGGACAAGGATGTCGTCGTATTTTATGCAACCACACCACTTCATCTTATTATTTTTTAAGGATCCAGCAGAATATGCGTGTCTAGGAACAAGATAGACGCATCTCGTCTGAGACAAGCATTAAAATAACGAAAGGAGGATAGATGAGATTCATATGCATATTGTTACAAACTGTTACGAAAAATTATTACCCTATGCTTTCTTATAAAAAATGCGAGCGGATTTTCGAAGTGCGTACGTCAAATTCCGTTAAGGGGCCTATTCCGGTTCACTATGTATATCGATCTTTTTAGCTTACGAACGTATCTTTATGTTTCCTCCGAGAATCTTGTCTTGACATTTGACAGTTTTCAGCACTCGATGTGCTTTACTTTTACCCGTATGTATCACTAATATTTTCTGGATTCATGTGATAGGATACGTTCTTTATGCTGAACGCAACTCACGCCTCCATATTTCCTTTCATCCTGGAAAATTGAGTAAAGATTTTTCATAAGCTTAATGCTATGACTGCCAACTTGTTGTACAGTCTACATCTAGATGGATTACATAAAATAATGTAATTTCGTAACATACTCACACCACTTCACTTTCGCTTCATTTCCTTGAATCGGCAATCGGTTGTTTTGCTCCCGGTTGTACGGTTGAATGGATGCATACTGTAGTAGGTTGCCGTATACAAATTACAAATCATAAATTGCATAGCAATAGCTACACAGTATGAGTGAGTTTTTCAAAATCTGAGAACCCTGATAAAAAAAGATGGAAATAGAGTGAAATCATTGAAAGAAAAAGGGTTCTCCGTCGACGTTGCTAATGCGGCTATGTAGTTTTTGGCGATGTTTTTGTTTTTATAAGTGATTTTTATTACAGCAACAAAAGAAAGTCTCAACTAAAGTGAGCAAAAAAATCCCACCATATTCCGAGAATGGCCAACACACACTAGCTTGGTGGGCATACCAGTCCAAATAGGAACATTTAGTGCTAGCAATTTTTAGTCGAGGACACAGGAATGTGCCAACGTGTCAAGTACCTATAAATCACATCCTTTATGAATGCTCTTGTTTTGCTCTCTTCGCACGGAAAAAATAAACCATTAAATGAATATTAAAAGTAGATCTATAATCATAGAGAAAACAGTAAAAACAACATGACTCTTGAGCACTACTTGCAAAAAGTAGTAGCTTTCTCACCATCTCTTAATAAATTGTTATTACAAAGCCCTTCAAAAACGTCTCGCGAAAAAAATCCAGAACAAATTTCAGCGGAAGTCTGAACTGTATACCAATTTTTTGCCAGGACGTGAGGTTATAAAAGTATACGCACAACTTTCCCCAGTTTTTAAAGCTTCCTTTAACAAGAAAAAAGCAGAAACTTGTCCATTCCTTATACGATTCATTTCATAACTTCAAGTTGTGCAATTCTTGTTTATTCGCCAGTAGCCATTGTAGGATTTGGGTTTACGATAAAGCAAAAGATGACGATCAAATGTTAGTATTCAAATTCATACACGTAAATCTCGTTACCAACAAAATAGCTACACAAGTCATATGCTTTGAATGCACGAACGGAACTAGTTTGGGGTGAAAACCATTTGTTTATACGACATGCAGACGTATGTCGTCCGTGGCGCCTTTAAAATGTGAATTCTCCGTGATATCTTCAATATAAACTTGCTAGATGATGTAACTGTGAAAAAAAACTATCTTGTTTGTAGGAAAGCATGAATGTAAAATAGCGGAGAAAGTTTTCTCTCTTGTATTATATTGTCGGTTTTTTCTCTTTCTCGGTTCACATGAAAAAGAAACATGACCTGTGAGAAAGTAGTAAAATTAAATTAAAGTAACAGTAAGCATTTTGTTCTAGCAAACAGGGTGAAAAGTTTCAATGAAAATGGGAGAGGACTTGAATAAAGAACAAAAGAGAAAAACAGCGGGTTACAACCTTTCATTTTGGGAAAGTGGCTAGGAATTGTATCGGTGTTTGTACTCTGTCCCTGTATTATTTTTTTTCCCTGAGTGTCGTTTTTTCTTGTTGTTGTGTTGTGTCACGCCATGAATTCCTGATTATTTCCATCCGGTAATGTTGACCTTTTCCGAAAATATCCTTTTTCCCTTGGCTGATCAAGGTGGCGTGACTTGACATAAACAAGAAGGCTTGAACAAGAGCGGCCTCACAGGGGGTATTAACCGGCCTTTTTCCAGAGCCCGTGTGGAAACTACTTTTTCGCACGGTTTCATTTATTTCCCCGAAAAACAAAGCGAAAACCAAAGGATATAGACAACATCAGTCTCTATATCAGTGGCGCTGTTGGTAATAAATAATCAATAACTTGGTTTTCGAACGAATATTCATAGAGCTCTGAGTTAAATTGGGTTTTCTATTGTGACCCAGTTTACTTTACAGGAGCTTGAAAGGATGCTAATTCGAGAAAATTCGATTTTCTTCAAGGCATGAGATATTTACAGACTCTATTACATAATCCGTTTTTGCAAGTTGTCGAAAAGAAGCCTCCATGGAGTAGGAGCACTTGGGACGTGTTTCTGCACTTCAATAACAAGCCTGCCAAGAATCCGAATCTGAAGGAATTGCTAGAATCGCGGAAGAAAATAACTTTTTTTTTCTTTAAAGTAATATTCAGTTCTATTATTACATTGATACTATTGGATTTTCTTATGTAACTACTATCACTTAGGCAAACGCTTGAAATACTTCTCTCTGTCATCTATCAGGATTTACATATTGGCTGTTTGTGTCAAAGGCTATTTGGCAGCTACATAGCGAACTGTTTGCCCCAATTCACTTTCAATTTCGGGCTGAGCTTTTGTTTCGTCATGGCCTTGCGTTATCTAATTAAGATAACTTTTTTTTCATCTCCACCAGGATTGATTCTATTGACGATTATAACGTATAATCATCCCCAGGAAATAAACGCCGATTACTCTGCAACACGCAACCTCCCAAGACAAAAAAGAAAATGTTCTGACAGTCATTTTGGCAGAGTGAGCAGCTTGGATAATAAAGCTGAGTATGCGTAATTATGTCATAAATTTTTCATTAAACTGCAATGCGGATGATCGCGCAAAGAAGGCAGGATATTGAAATTGTGCAAGCATAAAAGAGAAAAAAGTGTATGCTGAGGATCCAAGATTATAGGGAAACGGATGGATGGAATGTGTTTTGGAAATGAATGCTTCATAGAGGAAAGCACTTTCGTTCGGAACGCATCCATCACCAATGATCATATTATAGGAAATTCAGCACAAAAGTTACATACTCAATCGAACGAATGACAAACAATAAGGGAGAAAATGTAATTTATATTTTTTATGGAAGAATGAAAATAATTACTCGATTTTCTCAATGTGACTTTCACCAACGATTATTTATCTTGAAAGTTTTTTCTTTTGAAATACAAATGAAGCATACGCTCATGGTTTTTTTTTTGTTCTTTTTTGTCACTTCTCAAAAAGTTATGGGAGGGAGATTGGGAGAAAGCTGTGCAAGTAATGAAAAT
>JAAXOA010000298.1:0-26973 GCA_036561885.1 Salina celebensis
TCGGCTGAAACGTGACCGGCTCATAAAAACGCAAAAGCTGTGTGTAGAAACAGTAAATGGAAAAAACATGATTTTAAGAATCATCTTTTGATCTTTCTTTGAAGCCATTCTTTTTCATTTCATACTTGTTGCCGTCAACCCACTCACAACATGATTGAAAAATCTCATCACAACTATCCATATAATAGAAACATAAGCATGACAATGCTAAACTACCGAAATGTGGTTTATAGCACAAGTTTGCGTGATGGGAATATTTTAGTGAAATGTTCAATCATGACTACGCCGGTCTACAAAAAATTGAATTGAAAATCATCATAAAACACAATAAACTGTTTTCCTATTACGCAAAAATCATAAAAGAATCATTTCATAATGTTTTCTCGGATAATGATAATGAAAGAAAAATACTTGATCTTATTAAGATTTTTTGTTATCATCATCTTATCATAATTCATATCACATAAAGATATCAATTTTTATATTGCAAAACTTACAGCAAGATCATGCTCGAAGCTCCTCTTAGCATCTGAAAAGTTCGGATGCGTGATGATAAGCTGTACACGGCGCTCAGTGAAATTGAAAGGAAAGGAATCGTCAGACAGATCAAATTCACCCAGACGTAAAATGATCTCACTAGACAGCACTCTGCGATTAAAAGCTCGTGTTTAAATTTTTAACAGTTTCATCATTTTTCTAAAATTATGTGATAATTAGCTTACTTTTCCACACAGTGAGCAGCCGTAACTGCCCAGTTTTCATTGAGAAGAGCTGCTCCACAAGAATGAACATAGGTTCTAGCCTGATTTTGCCAGGTTCTAATTGAAATCTATTGAATTAAAACAGTGTTGAATTTTATACGAAAAATCTTTTTAAAAAATGAGTTAAAGTTTATGATGACGGTCATACCTGCCACGGCCATTTACCATAAGTAGCGTCTGCACCTCCTACTATTCTTGAGGCTGGGAAGAAACGCCTTCCACAAACTAAATCATACAAAACACCAACATTAAATCCATAACGGGTTATCTTGAATTGATAAAATAGGAATGAAAAACGTACTTAATTTGGGATCGCCTATCAGCAATGTTCCATTTGGTGTAAAGAATGCAGAGTCCGGATACTTTGACCTGTCTAGAGTCACCGGTTTTGCAGTGGTGCTACTTGAAGCAGGCGAAGTTGTAAATGGATCGTTCACAACGGCAGGGGCTGCCGATGTTGTTGATGAAGTAGCTATTAGTGGATGAAGTCGAAGTGGTGGGTTTGACACTCCCGTCAAGCTCGTTTGAAAGATGGTCTTCATGGTTTGAGCTGGCAGTGTCCGAGTCATCCCCCAACTCTGGGAGTTTGCAACAGGTTCCTATATAGAATCTGTCACGGCAAACTCCTAGGTGGGTTCCATTCGCCTGTTAAGATTTTAATTGAAAACAATCTGTTTAATCAAAGAACTTGTTGACAAGCATGAAATACGACAGTTCTAACGGACACATCATCTTTTTTACAAAATCAGTGAAAAGTATGCCTGTAACAGGTTTGTAAAATTGCAAATTCGCAGAAACATCACAAATCTCATAATCAATTCATTCACGCACATGTCCGCAGTCCGCATATAATGTCATATACACGTTGATTTGGGCATAACATGTAGCGTTTTTTTGCAAACTGTCAATAGACACACCCTATAAATAAATCGTGACTAGATTTGTTTTAATGAAAACTGCCCTCGCGCAAATTGTACTTAATTTGCGAATTCACAACTTTTTGCACCCATGCGACATTCCACAGGATAAATTCGTGATGGATCACTTTTCAAGCAGTAATTACTTTTACACGTTGATGTGAAAAAAAATGTACACATAGGGTTCATGCAAATTAATGTTTAAAATGATGAACTAGTGCGAACCTGATTACAATCGTAGACAAACATACAAGTGCCTGCTTCATCTATCCCTGGTACGTGACATTGTAACGGTTGAATTTGGCGTCCCTGTCGGGTATCTATTTTAATCAGAAATGATTTAAAATGCTCAGTGAGTGTGTCAAGCAATAATCAGTGATAATTAAAATCCCAGTAGGAAACTTGCTTACTTTGTCTGTGAGATCTGCAATAAACTGAATAGCTTCCGAGTATGATATAAGCTACAGTTAGCCCACGAATAGAAAAATGCATTTTAAAACGGGGCAACAAGAAACTGTCACTTGAGACACTATCACACAATAACTAAACCTTTTGCCCACTAGCAATGTTACACCAAAGGTTGATATTTCAATTGGAACATTTGCGCTAATATACTTTCTTGATTCTCCAGGATCAAGGGCTACTGGGTCATTACTTGCGCACTACGGTTTTTGCTGGCAAGGTCGACTTTGTGGTTTTTATCCAAAGCGACATATCACTCCTCCTGATTTAGTTTGAAATATGACGTTTCATGTCAATGACGATTGTATTTCCGTCAACTGAATAGTTTCACTAATGAAAATGAAGTAATTTAGGGCGCTACGAACAATGTTTTGTATCCTTTTTCATAAAAACTGTCATGAATTCACAAACAAACTTGCTTGATAACCCAAAACGGATGATGCTACTCCCAATCTTGCTAAACACTTTTTTGGCTTAATGAAGATGAAACGTTTTGCGGTTTGTCCTCATTACCATCTAATTTATCGCTGTTTCAATGACTAATGCAGCGTGATCGCCGTGTATTGTTGATTGCACCTAAATACTTGATAACCCAAAATGGATGATGCTACTCCCAATCTTGCTAAACACTTTTTTGGCTTAATGAAGATGAAACGTTTTGCGGTTTGTCCTCATTACCATCTAATTTATCGCTGTTTCAATGACTAATGCAGCTTGATCGCTGTGTATTGTTGATTGCACCTAAATGGTTTCACTAATTTTCTCCGAGGAATCTTTACTCATGACTAGATCACAGGAAATCACGGTCCAAAATTTAGTTCAAGTCATTCACGTTACTAAGTTACTAATGCTACGCATGCAAAACCATGACAAGTCCAGCCAGATAATGAAAGTGAGTCACTTTAGGCACATCACATTTTCTCCGTTACAGAAGCTTGCAATCTGTGTTTCTCCAGAATATTTAAAATATTGAAGTCCAAATGTCTACTATAAGTCTGCACTCAACAAGACTCCCTGAGCCTTCACTTGCACGTCAGTCCCTGCAACGCCAACACGAGCTTCAAGGCGAGCGGAAGAAGAGTGAACGTTGCGTATAAATTTTTGTATCAAACAAAAGAGCAACAAAGCAAGATGCTCACTTTAACACAACTCATAAGCACACTTGGTGAGTGTGTGCAGAAATTACATGCTTGATACAGTTGAATTGATAAGTAAACTGTATGATTATCTCTTATCGTGCTTTTGCACCTTGTAAATTTGTAAATCTCCTGGTAAGATTTTTTTTTCCTTATTCTGATAAGTTTTACAGGTATTTTTTTTAATATAAACAAGGGTGAAACTAAAGAAATCGAAAGATGAAAGAAAAAGGCACTCGGTCAGAAACACTGTTAAATTCCCTCCTTCTGAGTTTCCTACCTGAACCTACTTTTTTTATTTCTATCTAAATGTATTTCTCTGTTTTCGCCTTTTTCTAATCTTTATCAGTTTCATATGCAAAATATCATGTTTTAAAATAAGTTATAATAAAAATTCAAAACGTTTTTCAAGTCTTGTTGACAGCTCCTAGATAACTTTGTATCACATTTCTTTTTCTTGTGGTTACAAATTCTGAACGATTTGCGGCTCAGATTTTAAACTGAATGAAATGCGCTACCTTAAACGGGTAGTTTGTTAACTGCACTGTATTGACAGTCGTTTTTCGTCTCGTGGTGTTTTCAATCTGAACAAAAGACGTGTTGATTTCTTTTCATGACAGAGCTGCACGGACAAGGGCCCATAACTGTTGAGTCATGCAGTCTTTTTTATTCTGCACCCAATCAAGCCTGACAATCTGCCGGACATAAACTGTTGATGTGTCTATCTCCGCGTTTGTCTCAGCTTTAAAAAGAGTTTGCGTTTGTAAGAAATGTTTTAAAAGATATTTTTCAAAGATAATCCCATGTTTTCTCCTTTCAACACGGTTATTCTGCTACTGATCTAGTGACTGACACCACAACACGGTTACTTCCTATGCAGCAGTTTATGAACCGCTTTACACCGGCAACAATACAAAAAAAGGATTGCCGGCTAGGGAGAACTTTGCCGTGATGGGTAGCGTTTTGCGAAAAGATTGCTAATATGTAAAAAAAATGCACATGCAAAACTATCTTTTAAAATGCACACATCATAAAATGCATGTGAACTATAATATAACGCAATCAGTAATCATCTTTGCCGGTCACCCACAACAAAGAACCACTGTGAAAACTATTAACGCAAAAGGAAAACCACAGTGAGTGTATTTTAAGCAGATCCTTGCATAAAAACTTACCGTTTTTTTCTCAATCATAGACTTTTCACAAGATTTCCCAGAGATATCATCTTGGGAAGGAATAAGCTCTGGCATTGAATTGTAATTCAGATATTTTAACGGGTTTTATGAGTCTGTCGATTGGAAAGCTATGGCCCGAGGGATTTTATTTCTGAGCTAGTCATCCATAGCTGCTCATCGATCTGTCTGTCCTACTTCAGCAACTAATTATAGTACAAGTTGACAATTAGTTATTAACGTCTGAACGTGTTAGAATGGACTCAATCAAAAGTAAAAACTCTTCGAGTGGATATTATGCATGAGTGCACATTCAAAATGAAATGATTTCTTCGAAGTAGTTTTAGAGGTAGACATACTAAACAAGAAACGTAATTAATGAAAGTCACACTTTCGTGTTTATATTAAGGCTCGGAGGAGCACGTGCTAAGAAAACAACTCAAACAGCGGGTTGCTTTTCGTTTTGCTTGTTACCAAAACTAGGCTTAAAATACTAATTAGGAGCAAATATTTGCAACCAAAATGGCTTATATATCCAATGAGCTCCATTGACATTCTTATTCAAAAAACCGATTTAGGTACATATGTATTATCACAAATGCATAACATCCTATATTTGCACAAGGAAATTCCTATATGAAACTGTCAAGCCCAATGAGTACATTAACAATCATGGAGTTTGTAGGCTTTAAATTGGCAATGGGTACGTCAGTATGCAAAATGAATTAGTATTCATGACTCACGCTTACCGTTTACAGATATTACATCATACTTGCATCCCAAAACGGAAGGCGACCGTTTTTATGTCCGCCCGTTGAAAAGAAAACAAAAGTGCTGCAAATTTTACAAAGTATAATATGAGTACCCCCACTCGTCAACAATGGATCGTGAACACACAACACACACTTTTAGAAAGTCCGTGCTTCCCATATCGTCATACATTTTTAACGCATTGTCATAACATGGCCTAACGCAGACAGGTTTACCCTCTGCCTTATGAAAATGCTAACAATTATCAACGTAATACTTATTTCCCTAATGGTAATAGTAATAACAATAATTTTTACTTCGCAAGCAAATTCCAACTCATTCAAAATGATTCTATTATGCAGTTCCTTGTATGCTTAAACTCATCAAAACTATTTTTTTTTCCTTTTGAAGTATCGCACAATTGGCAAAGTGCTAATCATTGATCCGTGCGTGAAAGAATCCAAGTGCATTGGGAAAGATACGCTTTATCTTACATCCTGTGCATGCGGTTGTCATACAACATAGATTAAGCTTTATAGCATGTACGTTTAGAGTTAACTGATTTCTGAGTAATTGATCTGTGGCTTGTTGTAATTCTACAGAAAAAGAGAATTCTTAAATGTTTTTTTTTCTGTTTCACTTTATATCCTAAAAGTTCTACCCATATCGTAATATTATCTCACACTGTGAGAAGAACTTTTGCGTAAATAGAAAACAAAAATGATACAATATTACCAGGTAATGAATGATAAATCATTAGAGATTGGTTTTCTTTGATATCCCTCAAGTAATCAATTGTCTTTTGTTAAGATTCACTGAAAACCGCGTAAGAAAGTTTTCCATTGTTTTTGTCACCAATGCGCAAGAAATACATATCATAAAATGTTTTCACAACAGTTTTCATTTTTACTGTATATTTTTTTTTTGGAAAAGGCTGCTTGATCAAGAAAATCAGATATTTTGTAAGTTTGAACCTTAAAGGTCAGTCCGCCTAATTGTAAAAAATGTTTAAATAGAAATTTCAGAAAATGTTGATTACATTAAATTTTCTTTGGCTCCTGTATATATTTGGCAGGACTGAGATGACCACGAAACATGTTATATAAGCATAACTAGATTTTTTTTATTAGAAAGGTACACAAACAAGAGTGATTGATCGTCATCAGATAGACTGATTGTGGCGATTTGATTTTGATGAGTGATGGGACCAACATTAGTTTCATAAATTATAGTAACTAGAGCTATTATCGCGCTACTTTCAAAAAGAAACATTGATGGAGTGTATAATTGAGTTAAACTACAAACTAGCTTGAGGAATAATAAAATGAGACGTGCTAGATTAAGTCATAAAAAAATTCTTGAAAAATGACAGGGCTACTCGTAAAAATATATAAGCTGGTCAGGTACATAATTTTTTTTTCTTCAAATTAAAGTGTAACGGGCAGTTCAGAGATAATAGAGACATTCTTACAAAGTAATGGTGAAAATGACAAGATGATGGTTAAGAACTATTGAAAGTGGGCTTGAGGAGATGATTTTGTTTTTGAACGAGGCAACAAAATAAGGATATTTTGTAAGGGATACTTTTTTATAAGTAGAATATTTTTTTGGTTGTTTTGTGGGAAAGTTGTATGCGAATGACAAATATGATGTTTTTCATGAAAATTGGGGTAAAATTGAAGAATTAATGTTGAAAAAGAAACTATAAAAAATGGTCACTAGACGTCAATTGGTTGTCTGTTTAATTAGATTTTAATTTCATTTGTGAAGGCCAATAAAAAAATCTTAGCTGAAGAACCTTTTGTGTTCTTGATACACGCAAACTTCATGCTGTATGTCAGTCAAAACTTCAAAAGCAGTGATTTTTTATAAGGAATGTCGTAAATAAGCCAATCAATATAATGTTTCAGAGAAAAAAAAAAACATTTAGGTAATTGATCCTTATCTGATTTGAGTAAATGGCTACATAAAAAGCTTAGGTATTTATACCTGTCTGACAAGCTTGGTTGATGGTGATTAATTGATTTACGTGGTCATCAGTAAAACCATGAGTGCACATTAAGAACAATAAAGCTTGAATTTTCAATTGCACTAAAATATAATTTTAGAAAGCTTTTGCACGTTTGTGAAATATGACCGGCTTTAATTATCTTGACCGATCGGAAATGCATTTGAGAAGTGCATAATTGATTGAAAATCCTAAATTAATACTCTATTACTATAAAAATTGACCGAAAATGAGACAAGCCGTCGTTTGAAATTAAAGAAAAGGACGCACGTGGAGTATAGCGAATTTAATTGTGTTCCATTTCAAGTTTACGACAACGTGAAAGAAAACGCGTTTACTAATAACTATTAATCTTTTGAACCTGACTTTTACTACAATGTCATATTAGGTGTTGCTCACAAGGTGAGAACGAAAACTATTATAAGGAGGAACCAGGAACTGTTTAAATAGCGTGATTTGTAATGTTGAACTGCTCACTAGTATCGATTTGCATTGAGAAGGTTCTTTACGATGTCGTCGGCTGCGTCGACTAATGATGACTTTCACACAAAGCAATAAACACAAAAAGGGTTTTAATTATTGTCTTTTTTTCTGTCGTAACAGAGTTTATCACGTCGTTGTGTGGTCGACTAGTGATTACCTATGTTGAATGCGTATCCGACTGATGGTTATCAGTTCTTTATGAACTTTAAGTAATAATGTGGCTGTTTAAATACTGAAGTCAACAATGCCGAGTTGATTTCAATATATTATGGAAGTAAAAGTTGAGAAGATTAATTTTGATGAAAATGATATGAGGAAAAAAACAAGACAGCTTTTAAGCGATTAAGCTGCGATACAAGCAAAATAACAATTAGTGATGATATGATTACATATATAAAATTGATTGTTATATGGGGACATTTGATACAAAGTCTTGACTTGTGTAGAAATCACAGCATGCTGTTTTTTGTAATTGTTTTGTAATTTTAACAAAAAAATGTTGCACCCAAACAATTTTTTAATGCAATTCAGTTGGATTTTTATGGTGAAAATTGTTTAAAGTTGAAAAGTCAACCTTTCGCATTGAATGCATTTAATTATCTCTTCAATTATAGTTACGTAGAGCAAGTATCTCTGGTTTTAACATTTTTACATTGTAGCAGCGTGGGATTTCGTGGGATTCATAGGTAGGTGGTTAATAAATGGATAATGCGTAACTGTGCATTTGTGGGTAGACTTTTTTGTGTGTTCTTCACTTTCAGACATGATCACGTTGATAAGAAAGAGTCCATAAAGATCTAGTCAAGTTTGAAACTCAAGTCCTATTAAAATCATAACGTGGCTAGATGATGAGTGCCGACAACCATTTCTCATCTCGGAGTGTAATCACCGGCATCGGCATCTCCAAAACAATTATTGAAGTAGCTTAGTCATGGTCTTCATTTCGTTATAGTATTACATTTTTCGCCTAGTTTAGATTGAGAAATTGAAATGTTACCCATATTTGCAAGAAGAAACTCGTAAAATGTATTTCAAATGAAAGCCTTCGCTTTAATTGCAACAAAGAGAAGAGATGGGTGCTATGCATAGGTGTATGGTATATTACTAAAAGTATGCATGTGATACATTCATGTGTAACTTTTAGCAACTTTCGGTGATTCCTCCAAAGTAATTAAAACAAGTTTAGATTGATAGTGTATCCAATGATAGTTCTTGTTCCCTTTAATGGAACTGTCAACGTCAAGCATACCTCGTATCATGCAGAATCTCCTTCTTCAAATGTCATATTTGTAACTAAAACCAGATCCATACACAAGATTATAATCCAGACCAATGATTAACCGAGTCCCATAGATCATATCAACGTGTAGCCAATATCTCTTTGTTCAATCCTAAAAGTTACATTTTGGTGCTAATCGAGTGATTTCATCTGACAATTTCCAATTTTGGACTTTAGTCTGAAATGAGAGCCATCGATACTATAAAAAGACAGAAAAATTGCAGAGTTCACACGATGACAAGTTCAGGTCAGTACTAACTAAAAGACTAACAACAATATCCAGTTTTGCTCCCATCAAACTGTGCACGCAAATCAATTTAAACAGCAAATGATAACTTTTTTTTTTCATTTTTCTTACTAACTATGACTCTTTCAAGCTATCGACCGTGATACCCAAACGATGATTTATAGTAAATGAAGAGCTCTTCATTTTCAATTTTATTTATCGCCATTCACCCTACTATGCGCAAAAGGTATTCTATCCTGATCCGGTTTCTGCCATACCAAATGCTGCGTGTTTCTCTCTATCACGCCTAGGAACTCTGATACAAAACTTTATTTCCTTTCTCCATTCACCACGGCTGTATTGATTGTCATATGGTGCTAAAATCCAATGACAAAAGCAGACAATGAAAAGTGATTTGAAAGCAACAGGGTATGAATATCAATGCACATATTTTTTTACATTAGAAAAATGTAATAAATCGTTGCAACTATAGAATTAAGAATTGCGTATTTTGGTATAATACCTAGCTTATATAGGTGCATCATCCCACAAAATATGAGCCCGTGTTGTCCTTAAAAACCTTTCGGGTACCTGCAGGAACCTGCCAAGGACTTATCTTTAAGGGTTAAAACCCATTAGAGTTTGATCCTTAGGTCAGTATAAGTATACATACCAAATTTCAGCTCAATCGGTTCAGCCGTTCCAGAGCTACAACAGTAACCATTTTGCCCTCTTTGACCCCCTCTAGAACCCCAGGGGGATGGAATTGGGATTTGCCAGTTTGGGAAATTACCTAACTTATATAGGTGTATATTCCCACAAAAAATGAACCCCGGTTGTCATATTAAAAAACTCGGGCACCTGCAAGAACCTGTGGAAGGGTTATCTTTTTTGAAAAAACTCTCCGTTGTTCCAAAACTGAGCCTATTTCACTTGACTGTGCAAAGTTTCAGATGAATCCGTTGAACCGTTTGGCCTGATGGAGCGCGAACAGAGGCAGTAACGGAGAAACGGCGAACGGGGCACAACGACACATGGGTACAAAATTATAAAGTATTGCTACGCAATTCTTAATAATGCATGTCGCTTGCACGCTGAGGAATCAACAGACTGTGACTACAACAAACAAGAAAACAACGACAATGGAAAAAAGGAAGAAAAAATATATATCGGTCATAAAAATGTAAATATCTGATTAATAAAAAAAATTACCAGTCTTTGCAACAAATAAAATGAGCTTATTTATATGAAAAAAAAAGTTGCAAGTTGCAATACAATCGCCAAATGAAAAATTATGAGTGCCAATGAAATATGGAAATTCAAGGAACTTGACCTGATTATCTGTTTTGTACAAAGAAAAAAAGTAGCCCGTTTGTAGCTGACGGACACAATGAACTTGCTAGAAACGTTTCACTTGAAGGAACACACGTTTTAAAGTGGCACTTTGTTGTTAATATTCATTAGCGATTA
This sequence comes from Salina celebensis, assembly GCA_036561885.1. Lineage (NCBI taxonomy): Eukaryota > Metazoa > Arthropoda > Collembola > Entomobryomorpha > Paronellidae > Salina > Salina celebensis. The sequence goes on from JAAXOA010000298.1 coordinate 10,665, forward strand.
GTTTGTGAGGAGATACAAGGATGAAATTAATGTGGATCTAATCGATGATTTTGTCACCAGTAAACTGTCGACGCCTTATCTGTCATCAGAGTCAATATACCCGACAAACTTTCAAATGTTTTTGATGGGAATGTCGCCAAAAGATGTACATATTGCGCATAGGATATTCAGGATTTTATTGAATGAAGGCTGGCCGGAAGTACTAATGCGATACAGCTTCAGTCGATTGTGAGGAAATTTCCCACGGTATGTTAGCAGTCTTTTGTACAGCATTTCATCATTATGGGATAATCATCTGAATAAAAAGTTTTAAGCTATAAATCTATGAATACTGCATAATTCAATATCATATCAGATATCGAGGTTTAATTGCGTTTGGAGTTTCACCATAAAATGTGTATGTTGGAGGTAATAATGACAACCTTGCAGAAACGCTCAATTGATTATGTCTGTACATAACTCCACGGAAGAATGCAGTAATTAGCAGATTTAGTGTTTGTAGAAAGTAAAAACAAAGTTTATGATAAATGGCAAGAATGTCATCAATCAAAACAAATGAAATTGCGTACGTAAAACATGCTAATTGATAATTCCATTAGTGTGCGGTAAATGTTTTATATAAAATGCCCGTAGTTAAGATTAAGAATCGAAACTAAAGTGTCTAACGAACGATTTCTCTAACAGTTTTATGTGAATGGAACATCTTCCAGCCCAGACTTGCTTAGGCAGGCACAATAAAAAGTCTGTAATTTCAGTGAAATGTCGTTCTTATTTTTACACAATGCGTGTATATAGTTTTTAATCGTTAACAAAAATTACTGGATTATTTTTTTGATTTTTTTTTGTTCTTTCAACACAAGTAAAATATTACATACTTATGCCAGTTATGACTGAATGTATTAAACACATGAAACTTTCACTGAAAGCTTTATAGCATGGAAAAATGCAACATAAATCGTACATAACTTTTTAAATCTTTCTCTGAAAGTCACAGCAAGAGGACCAAAACAACATTTTCCTCTAAATTGAACAAAAATTTTAAACTTATTAAAGACAGTTTTGTTGTCTGACAGTTTCGCGTGCACCACCAAACATGTTTCGTTTTGCAGCTCTGATTGAACTTCAAAAGCTACAAAAGCAGGCATGATATTATATTACATTTAGATTACAAATTAATTAAAAATTAGAATACTAAATATAAACGTTTGCGTTAATCGGTAAAAAGAGATGGGATATAGAGAGATTGTTCATGATTATTTTTGATTTTTTCGTATTAATCATATAATGACACATGACTTTTTCGTTGCGCATGAAGTATTAGCTGCGTCGCTCGGTGTGAGAAATTTTAATTTTTTAGATGGAAACTTAATAGGGAGACTTCTATAATGAGTTGAGTATCTGTTCATCGCGTATGACTTAAGGGTGGATTTTAAATTATTCGGTAAAGGCAACTGCTCAATTCCGTAAACCGTTGTATGACTAACAATCGCTCGACAACAAAGCTCCTTCAACTGCAAAACTGCAAAAAGAAGAAAGTTTCCAATATAAGTTTTAAGTAATTATATTTTTCTGATAACTTATTCCAAAATGAAATGGAGCTCATCACCGAAATCTTATTGTGTATTTAGTGCATACCTTTGTTTGACCTCCACAGTCTTTCCATCCCATTGCGCTGCAAAGCCATTCTCGATAGGTCCACGAAACTTTCCATGATATTAAAATTACAAAGTGGGCTCACTTCAAAAAAGCCCATTTTGTGCTTGGCAGCGTACTCTTCCGCGTCTAACACAGAAACTTGACGTTTAAATTCTAAATGTAGTCTGTTCCCAATCAGTACTTTTGGCACGCCCGGCGCATGCTGCAAAAAGAACGAAGAAAAGCCCACATAAAAACATTTTAATAAAGGTTCCAAAGGTAGTATTTTGTACAATAGGGATATCTTACCTCCTCCACTTCCTGTAGCCATCTGCTGAGTCCATCAAAGCTCCATTTATTTGTAATATCGTACACTAGTAAAATACCTTGCGCTCCCCGTGAATATGATCTGATAATTGTACAAAATCGGCCTTGGCCCGAGGTATCCCAAACCTGAAGTTTCACCTTTTTACCATCAAGTAAAATGGTAGTTGTCTTATACGCTGCTGGACCTGTTAACGGAAAATATATTCAAGTTAGTTTACCATACTAATTGTAAATTCCTTTAAATTGTTAAAGTTAAATTGTCATACTGGATCCGGAGCAGAATGGCGACTCGAGGGAACCATCTTGGAAGGAATTAAGGATCTCCTGCTTGCCGACGTCACTGTCTCCAACCAGCAAGAACTTAAGGAGGTAGTCATAATTTTTATTGACCCTACCACCACTTCCCGAACACATTGCTCAAGGATTGTGATGCTCCGGAAAGCTTCAAAATCACATGGATTAAGAAGTCAACAGATAAAGTGCTACTGGATGGCTTACACATAATATTTAAAATGTCAGTTTCAGTTTGGTATCAAACAGTATTCTACTCTGAGCACATTTACTACACAACTAACATTTTTTATATGGACAGTGACATGTATCACTCCAAGGTCACATTAATAGATGTAAATTTACTCGGCCAACTTCACAGAGAGTGTAATAGTCTCCATACAAAAAACGCAGATTTTGAACTTTTCGCACGTAAACACAAGCCAATTAAAGGCTTAAACTGTCATTATAGACAATATTCTCCTATAAACTTTATGTTATAGCTTTTACAGACCTCTTGAGGAAGGTCTTGTTGGAGCCCTTATGATAACCACCAATCACAAACTTTTTTTATATATAAAATACTTGTAAACGGTTAAACTTATTTTGTAGAAACACAAGAATAATCGTTGTTTTGCTTGGATGTTTTTCCGCAGTTCCTTTGTAGGCTGTCCATGCTCAGAGATTTTTTTGTGTATTTTCAAAACAAACCATTAGTGGTGTTCTTTAAAACTGAGTAAATCATTGACGCATATCATTTTGAAATGACACGTAAAAAAAGTTGATATCACGTGAAGATAGGTTCAGTTGTTGAAAAAAAGGTATATTTTTAAAAAAATATACGAAGGCTCCTTAAAAGACAACGGGAAAGGATTTTTTTAATGATAAGTAATATGTTGAACATACATATGTATTTCCTTTACAGTATTACCTTTGCTAAAATATTTTATCTTGTGTGAAAAAAGCAATGCGTAGGTACACATTAAGTGTGTGTGGTATCTTTTTCATATGAAGGAGGTGAGCATGTTTTGTAGGCATATGATTTTTAGGCAGTCTTTCAAATGTATCTGTGACCACGAAAGGGTAGACGAAGGAAAAAAAATGCATAGGTAAGCAAGCACATTATATCATCTACAAACTAAACTCTACTCGTTCATCTTTTAAAGTCTGTTGATCCGTACTGCAACATAAAATTCAGGACAAACGTATTGAAGGCAGACTACTTTCAGGGCGAATTTGGTATTAAATATTTTTAATGTTAAAAATAACAAGTTGATATGCAAAATGATAAAGAAATTGTGCATAATGAAGGCTTACAAGATGAGCTACTTCATTATACGTTTACTACAACCATCAGGATATGTGTTTGTATTACAGTTGTTTTTTTTTCTAAATCTGAACTGCACTGCTTCAAGACAAGTGTTTTTTTTTTCGTTTGGAAGCCTGTTACATACACTTTTAGAATATAGCTGAAAAATCTTTTTCCCACAAACCACAAGTTTGTGTTACAAGTGTAGGCTCACAACATCCTGGGCTATTTATACATGAGAAACTGCACAATATATTATGATATATTTTTCGTATCATGGTCTGTAGAATGAAAAATAAAGTACAAAAACAGGTAAAGTGGTATTTCTTATCGAAAAAAAATAAGTGGTAAAAACTGTCAGAAAAATGCTTTACCCCTTATGGGTTTTCAAAATGAATTTGCACAATTCAAAAGCGTTGCTGGTATCGCTTCAACTGAAATTGTTGCATACAAATCTGAATAGCGTCGAAAAAAGTGTGAACAATAATAATGAGTCAATGATTTTTTTTTGCATAAAACATGGTTATGTTATGTAGTTTTTTTGTAAGGAATCAAAACTATATCAATTTAATTCAAAAAAATCTACAAGCCAAGCTTTTGCAAGTATAAAAGCAGTGCAGTTATAAAAAATATAATGAGATGAATGTATGAGCATGCAAATGTTTGTAAGAATTACATTTTGAAAAAAAAAGAATGGATGATTGGTTCAAATTGCAGGTTGTTATTTTGCAAGCCACTTTAATCATACTTGTGAGGACGACAACACAACAAAAAAAGACCCATCAAGTTTTGAGCAAACAAAGAAGCAGGCCAAAACTGATGTATGTAAATGGCTCATTGATCAGCAACAGAATAACTGTCATCGTATGCATCTTAGCTATTGCATTGTCACACATGAAAATTGCAACGATGAAGTCAATTTCAAAAAAAATCTAATGAAAGTAAACTCCCCTTGCCGTAAACAAAAGAGAATCGATACGGGAATCTAATTTGATAAATGCAAATCATATTTTATTAGCTGCAAGCCATTAAAAAGAAGGTGCAGCTTGATTGAACACTTAAAAATCACGTACAGAAATAGTAAAATGCAATTTTCTTTCAAATGTTACTAATTCAATTGCAGTTTTTTATGCATAACGAAACACTTAAAATAACCTGTCGATATCCGCATCAGTAAGTTATGGCCAGATCGTGATATCTTTCATAAAACTATATTCTATTGTATTGAAATTTCAAGTTTTTTTAATGCAAATTGTTCAATTCATTCTATATGAAAGGTATGCAAGCAGGTAAAAACACTGCTGGACCGATGCTCCTTGCAACTGTCCATGTTTCCGGCAATGCCAGTCTTTTTCATACAATAGTCAAGATATTAATTTGTTTTTTTTTTCTCGTGTTTCGTCCTCACATCTGGAATGTAGCAGGGAACAGAACGGTGCGGGAGTGTAAATGTGCATACTGATGTCACCATCATCATGCCATTTCAAAAGAAATTTTCTTTTTTTGTACAAGAACCGGCAGATGTTTTCTTCAACAAATGTTCTGCAAAAAGCCAAACGGGACAAACCGTTGAAATAATATATCATCATCAGGATCTTTTTTGTTACCACTTGTAGTCTACTAATTCATCATTATCATGTAATCATAACCGCATGAGGGTATTATTTTTATATCGCACCACTTGGAACAACACACCATTTTCATGAAATTCACCTGACATGATACTCCAACTTTGTTTCTCCAGGTTCCGAATGTATTTTTCAAATGGCATCATACAAAAAAAATATATGATGATATGACTGGAGAAGCAGCATAAAAACTATTTTTTGTTGCTGTTTTACTGAACAATATTCTTTCTTGTTCTGGGAAGCAGACGTGAATGCATAAATAAAAGAAATATGTCTATAATGTTACCGAGTGAAAACCATAATGACAATGTAATATTTATATGGTTGATTTAATTCAACGAACTCATTTTATGATTATGAGGAATCAGTCGATAGCAGTTGGCCATATTAAATATAGGAAAAGAGTTTTCCATTGGTATTGTTACGATACACGGTAAAATGAGAAAAACAAAAAAAAGTCACCAAAGCCAACAATGGATCATTTCAGAGGACAGGTTTGAGGAAACAGTTGCCAGAATACTTTCTTAAGTTTCGGTGTGTTTTAGTGTTACGTGGAACAGGAATAGTTTTATGGGTTTGATTTGGAAGTATATTTTTTAGTTTATTGGGTTGGGACGTTTTCCATATGGATATATCTGTGAAAATTTATTTATCATTTTATGCGTGAAGACGCTGATTTGTTGACCAGAGCTGGACGAGTAAGCGTGCAAAGATTTTTATCGTTTCGTTTGTTCGTTCTGCTCTTGTTAAGCATCAGCAGTCATATCGTCACACTCGCAAAACTAGTCACGAGGAAGTCATGGACAAGGTGTAGCTCTGGAACCGGAATTTACTGCTGGATATAGCCTGGACAATGCTGGACATATGAGTAAGTTTTATAGTGCGTAGAAGGAATCAAGTGGATATGACATGCAAAAAGAGTTTGGAGTAAAAGTAAACAAAAGTTAGATACAAATCCAAACGTTGGCTGGTTTTGCAACTGGTTGCAATGAGGAAAAGGAATTCTAAATGATGATTTTCAAGAGAGACACGAGCTCACGTTTAGCGGTAAAAAAAATATCTGCCATGAAGATTTCATACTCAACATGTGTATTTTTTTGACGAACTGGTCGATGAGGCGCTTCTGGTTAGCATTAGGATATGAAGAGGCGGTTTGTCGTGTCCGGCTCTTAAAATTATTGCCTGAACAATATAAAGCCATTATGTATTGAGCCAACGGTTAGTATAAAGTAGATAACATATCGAAATACAAACGATATCAACAATGGAGCGCAATGCTGAAATAGTGACAGTTAGACAGGCAACTGGTTTGGTTTTGCGGTAATGGACCTGAAATTGCTGAGATCCAGAATGAGGCAGTTTGATCCATGCAATTTCGGATTTTAGGAATGTAGTCTGAGTCATGAAAATAAGTACTGTTTTGGTATGGAAGTTCAATTCAATAAAGCCTTTGGATTGTCCTTAATGGTTATAATTTGTCAAACCATAGTGCATTGTACCGAGAAAAAAATATGATAAACTATAAACATTACTTAAAACCTATTAATGACTAAATCTTGCTAGATTTAATTGCTAATTTACTTTTATGTCGGTTGTAAAAGAAAATAGCTTGAGGAATCTCACTCACTGGAACACGAATATGGAACGCAATTACCTAGTTTACAACGCATCACTTTAGCTTGTACAACTTCCTATTTACGAGATAAAGATACGCATCCACCCACGGAAAATAAATTGCTTGCTGGAAAAAAGACAAGAACTTAAGCTATACTCATTACAGAATTAACGATTTTCCGAGAATCATACCGCAATAATGAAAACATTAGATATGCAGTGATTAAGATGGAATAGGTACCTGACCGCACGGCGTATTTTTTTTAATCCATTAGTAGATACATTGATATTGATACATCAAGAAGCAACAGCACTGCATAAAAAACTAGATGCAAAACAAGACTTCCTTGACATTGCTAGCATTCTGAAAAATATAGGGGAATTGTGCAGTTTTATATAAAACTCAAGTACTGACTGTGTAGAGTAATACAAAATCCTCCATGCAGTATGATTAACCTGGTAAAATAGGTTAAACTGTTGATGTACATTAATCGGGATTCAAAACCACTAATAGACATAGTAGAGCCAGAAAAAACTAGTTAAATAAACATTGCCATTAAAATACACTGTGGATAAATTCACACGAACAACATAATATTATGCACAATACACCGGCTTCCCACTTGAATATTGATCAATTTTTATTAGAAGAATTTTAACTTTTTAAAGAAAAATTCTAGAAAATTTGACCATGTAAATTGTCTATCGGCTATTGAAATGAGATATGCAATCATTTCCACAATGGGTTCTACTTTGTATGCATCAAAAGTAATTATAAGGTGGAAGGTAAATTATTATGCGCAGATAGATGAAGACGAAACACTGTAATTATGTAATTAATTAATAACAATTTTATTGAACACATGCTTGCCTCATGTCACACACTTCCAGTTCAATCTACCCATTCTACGCAAAGAACAAAGTCCTTAGCTTATCTCTGCATTTCGGAAAGTACAAGTTTAAGGTTTTATGGGAAATCCTAATAAATATTGATATCCTCTGTTCAAACCTTCAATGACAAAAAAAAAAAAAAAAAAAAAAACAACACAAAAAAGCTAAGTCTGCACCTGCCAACTGTACTGTTATACAAAAATGACGCAATGGTTTACATTTAAAATTGATTACAAAAGCTTTCTTTCTTTACAGTGATAGTTTTTGGAAGCAGATCAGATAACACAAAAACAAATTCTAGAACGAACTAAAGGAAGACAAGAAATAGTTTCCCACATGCGCATATTTTCCATGACTCATACAAGTTCCTACTACTAGAGCTAATTATGACTGTGATGACCATGACTTTGAACTGCTGATAAAATGTTGCTAAGAATTGTGTAGTAATTTGATTCTTCTTCGTGTGGGTGCGTAGCTGGAGAAGATGGTGATGATAAGTGTTTGAACAGCTGCCAATCCGAGCTCCTCCTGGCACGCTCTGGATTTCCACTTGGGACCAGAAATGGAGTTACGAAGAGAAATATTAAAACTAAACTGACAGGGATGAAGAGAACTCCAAAGACGAATATTACGAAAGGCACTATGAAAACGTAAGTTGATGCTACTTCTAACGAGACTGGGTCTATTTGGCCGATTTTAAGAGGATCTGACATGTCAGATTCTGCCTCTTCTTGTCCACAAACTGGAGAAACATTGTAGACAATTAAACACAGAAGAATATGCAAAGAGAATGTCGTCAATTTCATTGTTTCTTTCATATAGCTTTCCGGGGTAATTTGAAACAAATCTATTTTATACAAGATAACAATCAAAGAGACAAGCTTGAATTGCAAAGATATGAAACTGTGCCATGGTCAGTCAATCGTTGCTCTCTAGAAAATGTGCATTAGTTGGCACTAAATTTCCATAATAAGATGTTAATGACTCCTAATTTTTAACGGTTTTGCCGACCTCCTAATAAAAACTCAAGCTCAATGAATAATACCAAAATCATGTTTTAAATAGTTTGCTAATGTTTTAAACAATGAATGCGTATCAAGTAATACAACGGTTTAAACCTCATTGAATTTAGGTGGAGCAAATGGCGAAGCAGTTTTCATTAAAGGGCAAGAACTTCATCCTGCCTTGTGCCATTTCCATTGATCAACAACGGAAGAAAACCAAGAAAACTGCAGTGCAGTGATTTCGGCGAAACAATAAATTCCAAGGATTGCCATAGATGCCAAGTAAAACCGAACAGTACCTTGCTTCCTTAGGCATTCCCTATGAAAAAAACGTTACGCAAATCACAAAAAACTATTCCAAGACGTAACCTACCCTATTTTGTCGTCATCGACACTTTTAATTCACAAAATAGCTTCGTTAAAACTGTTGCCAACCAACACGTAGGAAAAAAAATATCCCAAAATATTAGTTTAGGAAAAAATCATGCAAGCACCACTTCTATTGCTATGAAGTTGGCGGTAATAATCGTAAATCGTAATAATAATATACGTGATGATTTGAATAACAAACCATTCTGACAGCTTCCAAGTACAGATTATTGGCTTAGTGTGGCAATGCATGTTATGATTATAATTATGAAATTTCGTTGGGTACAAGAAATAAACATCATGCGACTCGTGACATTTGGGCGAGAATGTCAACTTGGAATTTGTTCAGATAACAGTAAAAATATTGTATTATATACAAACTGTACGGATTATCGTTATGTTGTACCGTGTGAATCATTTTTAAAATGTGTTCGCAGGCAACTTTCAATCTTTTAGTGTTATTTTTTTGCAGAGAATATATAATCGGTCATCTTAATTTTCAATCTTTAAAAACTTTCATTTTGTATTATCGTCATGCAATGCTTATTATTTGTCGCCATCAGGTCGACAGCACTGCTGAATGTTTACATACCAATTATGAACAAAAATGTGTCATCAACACTCGTCGCAATTATCGCATTCCAGTTGGCTATATAAATGTGTTTTTCAAGTCTCCAAACACAGTTTACCAAACTATTAAAATCCCACAAACAAAAATCTAAAACAAATGTCATTCCCGCAAAATATAATGACGAATGGCTCCTTACAAACTGTAAATGAGCTAAAATCGTTGATTAAAAACACCATCTTATTTGATCCAATGAATGTTTACGAGCACCTGTCTTGGCTTCTGTCAATACACATCGCTAAAGCATCCTGTCTCCTGTGGAGCTCAGTTTGTTTTTCATCCAGTTTGCAACTCTTTTGTTTCGCCCTCAACCATCTTGAGAAGGTGGTGCATGCCGGAACTGTTGTAGCCAGAGAGTCATCATCAAAAACGACCAACAACGTTCTCGTTGACTAAGGTAGACAAAAAAACTGGCAAGAATCGTCATAATGTGACTAGTTCTAACAGGCTGTAAATCCAATTGATGATCAATCAAAACCATTTTTCTTATGTAGTCAATACAAACCCTGTGCAGCAACATTTTATCTGTCCGCATCCACCAATAGAATATTGCCGGTGTATTGATTTACTGTTTTGGCTTGTGGAACAAGAATATGCACTTGGACAAAAAAATGTGTAAAATTGAGCATTCACGTATGAAAAACTAGTGTGCCCAGCTATTTACAAAGATTTTTAAAGGTGTAATTTATAGAAAAAAAATATGTATTGGAATTAGGGATGTGCCGGGTCAACCAATTACTCGGGCTCACTGGTCCGGGTATTTATTAAAAATTCAAGACTCACCCGAGTAGGCTCTCCGGTATTTTCTAACCCATTTTTTTTGCGCATTGAAAATGTCATAGTTTACTTAGTGCGTATTACGTACTTAAATCATACGAGAATCTCATGAGGATCATCCTTAGTCATGTGATTCCGATTTTGAAACATTTTAAATAGGTTTTCCAATGTCCATGACAGGTTAGGATCAAGAATCCACGAGTTTATGCATTTTATACATAAAATATTTCGTTTTTGAAATGCCGGGTAGCAGGTCAATACTCGGTACCCGGCGAATCTTTGGGAAGGTCCTGGCTCGGCCGAGTACCGAGTGCAGACTCGATACCCGGCACATCCCAAATTGGAATGAAGGCAAAGAATGTTAACTAGGAAAGTTGCAAGCCAACTTTGTAATACCTACGTGGGTGACAATCGTTCAGGTTTGTCTTGATTGCTCGAGACTATTGACAAATATCTTTATCAAAAAGAATTAATCTGAGTAGTAAATGGTCGCGTTTGTTATTAAAGTTCATTCAGAGTGTGTTTAGTATGCATAAGAGACAAAAAAATGAGAGAGAGGCGATAGGAAACTTGATCTATTGAAGACGACGCTACAACCTAAATACATCTTTTTTAAAGATATTCTCGAAACAGCTAATTGCATTTACGGAGCCAGAGGCTCTTTGATAAGGATTTTGCATCCTTGCACTTTAAAAATAGTTCAGGGTACAAAACTCAATACATTGAATGTCTTGTTCATCACGCGCATTGTGCATGTTTTACTCCTATTAGAGGAGCTCATGTAATCAATCTAATCAACAAGGGATTATCATAACCATTTTGAAATCTTTATGTTTTACATACAACAGTCAAAGCTACCTGTTATACCTTTTACGTTGTATGCAATATCATTTTCTTCGTACATTTCAAAACACTTTTTCTTAGTAAGTGATTTTCGTTTACAGGCCAAAAATACATGAGGGTACCCTAGGAAATGAAGTCGATTTCCCCACCAAATGTGTATAAATATCCTCCCTAAGGAAGCAATAATAATATGCAGTGATATATCAACTTTGAACAATAACTTAGGTACGGAAAAAAGAACAATCAAAGCCAAAAATCATTTTACGATTAGTCCATCTTACTGAGTAAATGCTGGCAGTGCTTAATACTTAAGTAAAGCCTACGGCAATCGTTTAAATATTATAATGCAGACATGTATCTTCTTCGCAATTTTACAACTCTTTTGCCCCACCAGATTTTTTTTTCTCTGAAAAAAGAATAATAAACGTGTTTTTATTGGGAAATCCAAATGGAAGTAAATAAAGTCAGTGGACTCTTCGTAGACTCGTATTTACAATTATCCTTTATTGTTGTTTTTGGGCTGAGTATTTCGCAGACAGTGAAAAATCTGTAAGAAAAACTAAACACAAAAAGCCTTGTTATTGTAAAAATCATAACAAAAAGAGTTCTTACCAAAAATACTCACTGTTTCACCAGCCCAATGTATCTCAAACCCAGCAACCTGTTGATTGTATAGCTGTATAGGTTGTAATGGTACAAGTGTGTAAAATGATAAAAGCTGCTATGCACACGTATACTGATGAACTTTACGTTTGCAGCTAACTAATCCACTATAACTTTTGATGAACGCGCACTATCGCCCTATGCAACTCTCATAGACGTCATCATCATCATCGCCATCCACAAGAGAAGAGTCTTTGTTCCTCGCATTTACTTCCATCTTCCTTCAGCGGCTTCCATACTGTCAACATTCCAGTTTAAATGGAAAGCTACACGTATAAAACAGACAGAGCTTGTAATTACCTATAGAACGGTAGTATTTTTTTGGGAAGAGCGTGTTAAAAAGTGGTCCTTGTTGCGGGTACCACTAAAAATATAGAAAACCAACTGGATCCACCAAAAGGAACAGAAAAAGTACTTAAAAATTTTAATGCTCAATACATACACGCGTCAGATTTTTTTTTCATCAGTCTTTTACCAGTAAAAACATTGTTTGTTTATGATACTCAAGCTTGAATAGGTTTCACATGATAGTGTCGTGGTCAGTGGTGAAGGTGGTGTGTATAAAAGGGAAAGGGTGCACTGGACTCCAGTCTCCGTTTGGAAGACGTCGACAAGGTCGTCATCTTTAAAATCCTCGTAAAGTAATTTCAATATATAACTGTGTTTTACAAGTGACAGTTTGAATGGAGTGTGAGTTTTATAATTCGGGAAAATGAAAGTTTTGAATATGCAGATATAAGTTGAAATAATTTTTGTTAGCTCTTTTATCAAATATGTTTCGGAGATTAAGCTCATCCTCGTTAGTCGACCTAAACCATTATATGCCGTTGTTTTAAAACGGAACTTTTTATAAGACACAACGGATTTTGTGATAAAAAGACGTGAACAGTTGTCGCTATTAATGAAGTGTCGGTTTGAAATAACCTTTTGAGTGTTTTTAATATATTTATAAGTGGATCATTTTTTACGATAGTAGCGGGCGAAAAAAGTGTAAGTAAAACATTTTTAAAAGGACAATCTTTACGTTTTTTCTTAAACCGTTACTTTGTTAGAAGACGATATGAAACAAAGTTTCTGGCAAACCGGATTTTTTTACATCAAAAATTTCTGTATTTTTGACTTCCTTCTTTTGTGAAAACAAATTTTCTCATAAAACTAGTATTCATTGCGAAAAATCTTTTCGTACTATATGATTCATTACGTTTCAAGGCCTTGTAATTTTTCTTCAATAGCTCCCATTGCGCGAAAAAAAATCTTCATACAAATACCAGTTGAAGATATATATTTTGGTGAATCCCACGCAGCCTGGATCATTGCAAAAAAATGAAGACGGAACTTTTGCACTCAAACAGCTCCAAGAGCTTGCTCACCAAGCTGAGCAGGGAGGCATCTTCCAACTCTTTGTTTTCCAACTCCACAACAACCGAAGATCTTTCGCAAAGCGATTCCACAAGTCGCAAATCATCTGAGGATGGAAGCACTGCTGAAATCGTTCATTCCGTGTCATCCTCATCATCCTCTGGAAGTACCTCCGGAAAAGATGGAAATGTCGCTTCAGCTTGGGCTCAACAGTGGTACAAGTCCACATTCCGAAAGAAAACTGCTATGAAGCGGCTCCCCATCTTGGACTGGAGTCGAAACTACACTTGGCAAAAATTTGCAGCAGATTTTATTGCTGGCATAACAGTCGGTCTTACGATTTTACCTCAAGGGTTGGCATACGCTAGCCTGGCTGGTTTACCACCACAGGTACATTTTTTTCTATTTTTCATACAAAATGCGCAAAAAACTGGTAGAAAGTTCCATACCAATGGTATAATTTTCTTTGGGTTTTTGTTTATAGTACGGACTCTACTCTGGTTTTGTTGGATGCTTCATTTACATTCTATTTGGAGGTACAAAAGCGGTAACAATTGGACCCACAGCTATTCTCGGAATTATTACCTTGGCCTATACAGCCGGAAAACCAAAGGAGTATGCAGTTCTCCTTTGTTTCATCTCTGGTGCTGTTACCTTTCTTATGGGAGTTTTTCAACTAGGTAAGGGATTTCTGATTGGTTTTTCTTTGCGTAAAACTTTTCCATTGATTAAGAATCATGACGCATACGTAGCTTTCTCGAGGCAGCTATTATATTCCTTCCCAAGGTCACCTTAGAAGATGAATGACACTTTGGTAATAAAAATATGCAGTGCACACTGATACTGACAGAAAAACACTGGCAGTGGTTGTAGTAAATGATGCACCTGCCAGTCTGCTAGGTTTGTATTGTTGGAGAGCTGCAATCATCTTGCAATTTGTAATGTTGATTTATATTTGCCCGTGACCCGATTGAATGGGAGAACGACTGGTTTATGCATTTTTGCTTGGTTTATGTTGAAACTCGGTTTCTCATGGGGTAAATTAGCAAACAAAGTCGAGCAACTTGTTTGGAAAAATTGAATCCTGATTTTGTTTTTGCGTAAAAACCCACTGGGCGCTTGGGATTGTTTAATTGATAGAGGAGCCTTTTGTTTACATGCGTAATAACAGACAAAGAAAGTCCAAGTTTGATTATGATGTTGAAATGAACTCATAATAAGTGTTGCTCATTAACTCCATATCAAAAGATAGTTACAAAGAAGTAGATAAATGTAACAAACAAAAGTTTGTTTGAACTGATAAGTTTGGAAGATCCTATTTCTATAAAATGTGAAAGACGTAAATGAGAAAGCTGAGGTTTTTAATCGGTTTTGTCAACAATCTAAGAATAGGTTGGACATGACCCTTGACCGAGATGCGTTATTATTTTTATTATTCATAAAAATTTTGTTTACTAGATGGTATTTTTTGACACTGTTGACAGGTTTCATTGTTAACTTTATATCCCAACCGGTCCTGAGTGGTTTCACTACAGTAGCTGCCATAACCATTTGCTCAACCCAAGTAAAATCGTTAACTGGTCTGCACTTTGCGGCTGATGGAGTCGTCAGTATTTTAAGTGGTGTTTATCACCATTTTCATGAGATTCATGAGAATGACTTGATCCTATCTATTTTGTGTATCGCTGTTCTCTTAATCCTGAGGGTAAGTTGAGACAACAAGTTAACTGTAAAGAAAATTGTTTGCTTTATGCTAAAATTAACTCTTATAAAACTTTTTGATTATCGCAACAGAAACTCCAAGACATGTTCAGATGCTGTATCAAGAAAGACTCAATGTTTGACAAGTTCCTGTGGTTCATTTCCACCTCGAGAAGTTGCATTGTAATTGTTGCGGCTACAGTTTTCTTCAGTTTCTTTCACGATGACAATGTTAAAGTTAGCGTTATCGGAGATATCACTCCAGGACTACCAACCCTCCAAATCCCTCCATTCTTCCAGCAAGCTAATATCACCCTGGACTCAGACCGGATGGAAGATCAACAAACAGGATCTAATGCGACTTTCCATGAGCACAATCTGTGGGAATACTTGAAAATGGATAGTTCTCCATTGCTTGTGATTCCTTTGTTGTCTCTCATGGAACATATTACGGCTGCGAAAGCACTTGCCGGGACTAAGTCTGTTGACGCAAGCCAGGAAATGATTGCTATTGGATTGACCAATATAGTCGGAGCGTTTTTCAACTCGATGCCTGTCACCGGTTCCTTTTCAAGATCGATGGTGAATGCCGCCTCAGGAGCTGAAAGTCCCCTGGGAGGACTTTTCACAGGATCTTTGGTATTATTGGCGCTCCAGTTTTTGACCCCATACTTTTACTACATCCCGAACGCATNGAGGACTATTCACAGGATCTTTGGTATTATTGGCGCTCCAGTTTTTGACCCCATACTTTTACTACATCCCGAACGCATCGTTGGCAGCTGTAATTGTGTGCGCAGTTGTCTTCAACATTGACTTTGGTATTATTTACCAGCTTTGGATTAGCAAAAGTAAGTTCATTAAGATAGTAACAATCTGGAAGATACAAAATTGCTGGACTCTTTAAAGCTAACATGTTTTCTATTATTTTGCGTAGAAATGGACCTGATCCCATGGGCTTTGACATTTTTCATTAGTTTGTTTGGTGGTTTGGAGTATGGAATTTTATGTGGATTCCTGATAAGCGTTATCTACCTCTTGTATTATGCCGCAAGACCGCGTGTTCGCATTAGCAGCGCAGAGGTACACACATAACACAAATTTCCTAGACCAAATTAACTCCTCATTACCATTTTATCTCTAAGCGGTGTTGTTTTTCCTATCTTTACAGACTTCTCTCGGCTTCAAATTTATATTAGTGGAACTCGACCGGTCCCTGGTATTCCCTTGTGTGGAATACACTCGCTATGTTATTATGAAATCAGGCAATGTCTTTGCCAAAAACCAACTT
>JAAXOA010000299.1:0-26952 GCA_036561885.1 Salina celebensis
AGTGTTTGATACTGTAATAACGAGTCTCATCATTTAGGTATTTTTCTGCAATGGACAACGTCACTGTGGGTAGGAGCCCAAGCAGAGCAGCCAATGAAGAGGACACTGTGGAGCCAGTTTTGGTAACGGCGTCTGTGGAAAATGATAATGTGAGGGACAACAATACCAACAATGATAGGAATTCGCAACGCATAGAAACAGATACCAGAACGATTATACTCAGTCTGATGCAAGTGAACATTTTTAATAGCCCTCCGGATTTTATTGCTTTGAAGTCAGAGCGGGAAAGGTTAGATAGCTTTTCCAAGTCCCCAGGTTGGCCAATAAATTTTATTAGACCAGAGGACTGCGCACGTGCGGGATTTTTCTTTCTCAAGGATAAAGACAAGGTTCAGTGCGCTTTTTGCCGT
Source organism: Salina celebensis (assembly GCA_036561885.1). Classification (NCBI taxonomy): domain Eukaryota; kingdom Metazoa; phylum Arthropoda; class Collembola; order Entomobryomorpha; family Paronellidae; genus Salina; species Salina celebensis. Next base: position 411 of record JAAXOA010000299.1, read on the forward strand.
GGCGTGGCTGGTGAATGGGAGGAAGGAGACAACCCAATGGCAGAACACCATCGTCATTTTCCTAGATGTCCATTTATTTGCGGTTTGCCTGTTGGAAACGTTCAAATTCCTCAGAATGAAGGAAACATTTCTAGTACCCAAGAGGAGGGAGCTGGAGTCGATGTTTGTGGCCCGTTTGATCCAGCCAAAACCCAGCTTACGTTTGCGACAAATCAACTTGCATCAGCTATTGAAATGCAGTTGTTTGTTGGAAGTGGGAACGAAAGGTTGACTTTGGCTGGAATCCCTACAGGCTTCCGAAATGGTCCAGCTCATCACAGTTTGGTCACGATTGGTTTAAGAAGAAAGGAAATCTCAAGTTTGGAAGAGAGGCAAGATGAAAGTTCTGCTGGTGTTTACAATACTATGGAACCAGACAATGATCTCCAAAAGGAAGTGAGAAAACTGCGGGAACAAACTTTGTGTAAGATTTGCATGGACAAGGAAGTTGGAGTAGTGTTTCTTCCTTGTGGCCATTTCGTCTCATGTACAATTTGTGCCACCGCGTTATTAAATTGTGCTATATGTCGGCAGCCGATCAAGGTTTTTTTGAGAACTTACTTGTCTTAATCGCACTGGTATAGTTAGCGTCTTAGTTAAGTGTATTTCATTGATTGGCAACGTAAAAAGTAATTAAAATTCTTGTGATGGTCACGCAGAGTTTTTAATTTACTTCCTAACGGTTCCTCTTTTGGCCTTAGTGTTTCATTGAACACGTGAGTGTTATTGAAATTTATGATATGAAAAAAGTTATGACAGATATATTTGTAAGCTTCGGTATTTAACTTAAGTAATTAACTTGTACAACGCCAAGTTTGACCAGTAATAACATGTATGTAACAAGTATCATTTAAATTTACTGTTAAAAATGGAATAAACAATAATAGAAAATTAGATTGTGAAGATGTGCTGAAACATGAAATTCAATCCTCATTTAATTCATACCATTTACAACCGACATTTTGCATTAATGATTATTTTGGAATTCTTCATAATCATTGGCGAATATTGTATGGCGCCGCGTTAGCATTAGCTGCAATACCAATAGTCATCCATTCATCGCGACAACCACTGCGTACAGGATCAACAAGGAGTGTAGAAAGTTCAATCATAGTATTTGTATGGGGTAATAAAATTGATATCAATAGATTCTAATAACCACAAAGCTGTAGTTGTGTGTAGATAGTGAAATTATGAGTTATTGAATCATCGATAATCCTTCATATGGGAATTTCATTTCGCCACAAAGAAAGGTCCTTTTATGTAACATTGACAATAACGAAACAACAATAGCGAAATGGTGTGACGAAATGGTAACAAAAACTTTTCCTTTCTTTGGTTACACTGTCATGGCACCAGAACATAGGAGCATATAAGGAGGGCACAAGACATGGTAGAAGTGGTATGCATGACAATAAAGAAGTCTAAACTGTTTCATAAAAAAGGTCTATCCAAATATACCATTTCATTACATTCAATAACGTCTAGCAGGATTTTAAATGCAAATATTTGTTTAATATCAACTGCTATTTTTTTAAAAAAAATATTACTACTACTCAAATAATAGCGTCAATCACCCATTTATGCATAAAATAAAACGATGATTGTTGTTTGGTTGCAGGCATGCATATACTAGGTACAGCTCAAATATCAAGCAGTTCTAAGTTCTCATGTAAACCTTGGTAAACACAACCTCTGTTTTTTAATACGACCAAGTCAAACATTAGCTTGAAGATTACTGATCAGTATTACATAGATTCAAAATACAGTTTAGTTTACATTACAATGTACCACAACTTACACAAGGGTAAATCATAAGACGACACTGTTTATAACGTCAGTCCACGTGTGATTTTGAAGTTTATAATATAATTCTTGAGTGTATTTACACAAGTCAAAAACTCGTTTATATGCATGAATAATGCAATAAGCATCGACATGTAATATTTCACGTCGTCGGTTAGGACAAATTAAAGCCACCTTTCATTTTGGTTGGCTCTCAGTGTGCTACGAGTCTTCTACTGTGTTGTACAATCTGATTTCGGTTTGTAATGAACAATCTGTGGACAATCAATGGTTTTATTTATTTCTGACCTAGAAAACTCAGCTACAAAAATTTATGCGCTAATAACGGCAACAATTACATAACATTAATGTCAATATACTTCATTAATGTCAGGTTAGTTTTAAATTTCTATTGTTGCTGCATACAACTGTCAAAAACATTTTTATTTATGCTAAATCTTGTGAAAATGCTTCAAATCGATTGTAATGTTTAATTTCAGATAGTTAGTTGAGTTTACTATGGCGATAACCTTGTTTCACAATCAATTTGTGGCATTAAATGACTGGAGCCATAATCATAAATTTACTTTCAGTGGTAATGGGGACATTGTTGCAATCTCTGCACGACAGAGTTCACTCATAGCTATGCCAATTACGACGATTCTCAAAAATCATTTGCAATCATACGGCGTTAACACAGATTGGTTTACTGAAGGGGTTGTTGAAGCATTAAAGCTTACGGTGGGATGGAAAAACACACATGTTGGAACATCACATGCTGCTTATATACAAGTATCTGGTTTTGCGTTTTTCGCTCATATTTTTAGTGAGAATGCAAAAGCCTTAAAAAAGTATGATATGATTTTTCGACTTGACATAGAGAATCTTGAAGAGGAAGTTTCAAAAACAGTTCTTAAGCCAGTTGTTAGCTCTCGTAAGTAGAGAATATTTTTTTTCCATTCAATGGTCATTAATATACATTCATAATTAATTATTTTGTTATGAAAATATGTATAAACTATATTCATTTACTAGACACATTTTGCTTGCCTACATTCATTCCGAACTCTGAATGGGATATGAGAGTAAGATTCACAACTACCAGCCATGGTTGTGATGTGTTGTTTCATTATTGGCAGAATTCTCATTTTACATGGAAGATAGGCGCATCATTGTCATTTATGATACAAAAGAAGCCAGATTCTTACCACCCTGATCCAGCCGTTTTTGATCATCTATGTATCTTACGAAAAATGCGAAATGCTAAAAGACATTTTGACTTTGTTATCACAACTTGTGATACTAGTGATGGCATTACGTGTCATAAAAGTGTTTTGGCTTCCCATAGCTCGTACTTCGATAATATGTTTCGTACTGAAATGAAAGAGTCACGGACTGGAACTACAAATCTTTCCGGGATGACAGGCCAAGGTGTTGCTGCAATGCTGGACTACTTGTATATGTGGAAAACAACTGAGCCCGAAACAAGTCCGATTATTTGCGTAGAACTTCTGGAAGCTGGTCATCAATACGACATTAAAGCAATGGAGAATTGCATGGAACAAATTCTTTTGTCTAAAAGTGCTGATTGGTACTCACCAGAAGCTGCGTTGAGATTAATTCTCTTTCTAAAGGATATGGAACAAAGTGAGTTGAAAGCAAAAGCCATGAGTATCTATAAATTGTAAGAAATTTTCATAATAATTTACTGATAAAATTCGGGCGTAAGCCTTTGAGTAGTATTTTGAATGTGTAAACAATTTTATGTTCACAGAAAGTTCCAGGAAGTAGAGAAATTGTCTGCATACGATGAGCTTTTCAAAGAATCCCCAGCAGTTTTAAAAGAGTTGCTTCAGTATTTCTCGAGTTACTGATTTGATTGATTTCATGTAAGAAAGTAAACTTGCGTATCAATTGTCAGCGTACAATTTGTTGGAATTTCTTGTATAGTTTTTAAGTACTCTTTTTTTCCTTAATATTCTATTCGTAAATAAATTTATTGTTATTTTTCAAACTGAAGCTTCTAATAAAGCATGTGTTATCATAATTATTTTCATGCACTCTTTCATCAAACCCCATAAAGCACTACTAGATATTTCATTCGGTGTTTTTCGATCGAGGCTTGTTTTCCTTATCGATCGAGACTACCAAGTGTACGTTATATGTTTTATTCATACTTTTTAGATATTGGCCGCTGGAATTGAATTAACCCAAAGGGTAGATTCTGCTGGCAAAAATTTCAGCTAAGCTTGATTGCTACATCTAATGTAGCTTTAAAAATGCATGTAAAACTTCCATTCGTAGAAATGAACGAAAGATGTTTATGTTCAGCATGTTCATTATCCATACATTTAAGGAGATTTAAGTTTCTTTTGAAACCAGCTAAATTCAGATTTAACAGACATAGTTACTCATGTAGCTGATTTTTCCTAAAGTGATGCCATGATTTAAGTTCCCCTCTCACAACTATAACATTTTACTAGTGTAGTTTGAAGTCATCAGGTTTGTATTTGGTCTAGGATTACTGAGGAATCTGCGAATGGTGGAGCTTACTGAAGCATTGACACTGATCACAAGGAGCCGTGAGTGGTGCAAAAACATTTTGTAAGCATGCACACTGTATCATACACACTTCAATGTTCTGTATTCAAGATTTTATTTCATAATGATATGAACAAACCTATCAGTCTATTCATTTTTCATGGTTGGAGCCATGTTGTAAATGAGAGGGTTTATACGGAATCGGCAATTACTGCTCAGTTGTGTATAATTTGCTTGACGGTATATGTCGTGAAGGTGCGTATTAGGTCACAACTTTCGTCACATGTCTGGCTAACTGGATTATGTTTAGGTTGACGATGTCTCTGTGTGTATATGGTCTCGGTTCTCCACCTCGCTGTTACTCTTTAGTGCAGATCGAGTTATATCGCCCCAACACTTCAACCAACTGAGCTGAATTTTGCATGCTTATTCTGACATGCGCACATTATACCCTAAGAATACATGAACAAAGGATATATTTAAAAACGTCATTAATTATTCTTTTACATTATGTAATGATGCATCTAAATGCATCACAATTTGTTGGAAAATTAATTTCGTTTCTTAATCAAAATCGCAAAAATTCAGATTTTCAACGAGTCTTTCAGCTTTTTAAAAAGTTTTTTACGAACCCAAAAACTGCATATCTTTTGCATAAATTTGCAACGTTTGATTGAAAAAGAACATTTCAATATTCATTTTCAAAGTTATTGTAATATTTCTGCCTGAGAATAACTTTTTCTCGTTTTTTTACATGAGACATTTTGCCATAATTTTTTATGCGATTATCTTAAACTTCTTTAAAACACTACTTTAGAATACTGAGAAAAAAGCAACAGCCACGTGTCCCCATTGCAGTTGACCGCCAACTCTGAAATGAAAATTTGCAAAATTTCTTATCGGTTCCAAGATGGATAAAACGACCGATCATTCAAAATGCAAACTTCCTCCCATTGAAATTGGCAACGTATTGAATAATTATACAGTTCACATCTATTACATTCAATTAGTATAAAACATTCCGTTGGAACGCGAAATCTCTACGAAACCGAAAGTGAAGCCTTTGCGAACTCAGATATCCTCCACTATTTGCATGTAAAAAGAATCGCACCAAATCAGAACCATAAATTCATGTATCATAAATCATTTGGCATGCCATAAACTGTTTTTTTTGTGCTCATTTATATTCTCTCTGGAACCAATGCAATAATGACTCATGAAACTAATAAAGAAAGGCATTGGTTTTCATTATTAACGGAACTTGATATTCCTGCGTAAAGCCCTCACGTTAAATCAATGTTCAGAAATACGTGGATCGTTGTTTTTTTTCATGATCGTAGTGGATGAAGTTTAAACGAGAATGTTGAAGGTTTAACAATATAGGAATTTTGTTTAGCGATAAAGAAGCACTAGGAGGAGAAGGGATCATGTAAAGCAAGCACGCAAATGAGTCATGGCTCTCCAGGGTTAACGAAATTGCTTTGACTGTGTCTAGATACGTTGCAATAGTAGAAAGCTATAGGGTAGACAATTGATAATATGGGTGTGCATTCAAGCTTTTAAATCATAACCTCAGGATAGGCATGCATGGAAATGTTTGAGGTAGCGTTAAGAGCTTGAATTATTATGCATTATTTTTACAAATAATTAATCGCAAATCAGAAGAATTGAATGCGAACGCCAGATAATTTACGTTCAGGTTCGATTGAACAACAGCTCATTGTTGTCGTCCATTCAGTAAGTAACCTACCCGTATACAAGAGCATATTACCAGACCCATTAGTCAAATTGTACATACTTCCTGAACGAAAGAAGAAACACAAAACAGAATCACAAAAAGACAACTGTAATCCATTTTATAACAAAAGGTTTGTATTTTACATTGATGAGTTGCAAGGTAAAACTCTTGAAGTTACAGTTTGTGACAAAAAATACCTCAAGAGATCTTTAAAATTAGGAGTTGTGATGATCGCCTTGGATGATTCGGTAACAGGGTAATCCATTACTAAATGGTATTCGCTGATCAACTAACATTCAAAAAACAAAACATTATTCTGTCTCAATGAATACTTAAATGACTATTATACATAAAAGATTCTTACACAGGAATAAATCAATCTTTTGTGTGTCATGTTTGCAAAAATGGCTGATTATTGCATGCATGAATGCATATATTATATTTTGTACACATAAAATTCATCAAAGCATAATAAAGCCACACAGAATACTGTAATAAAATAATTTTAAAAGCTATATGAACGAAACTGAAAGCTTTCAAGAAAAAAAACGCTTAAGTTCAAAACTGTCCAAAGATATCCCATTCGCAGAGTCTGAAGCTGAAAGAAAAGGTTTGACATTTGAAAACGCTTCCAGTTTCGTCGGGTGGTATATAGTGCGCACACGGTCATTCGATTGCTCTTGATAATGGCTTTCGAAGGATATCTCACATGCCACATCAAAAAACAAAAATACATTTGAACCGCGGTTTAGGGTTAACCGATTTGGCTCCTATGCTTCTAAATAATAATTCTCTAGGTTAAGTTTGCTCCAAATCGGTTAAAAGGTATGGCTTGTGAATCGCTGACAGACAGACGGACAGACAGAGCGAAAGAGAGTCAGACGGACCAACTAATGCACGGGCACCTAGAAAGGGTATTTGGCAAAGACAACTATGGCTACATTTTAAATAAAAATGTTTGTTTTGTCACATTGTGGCGGCTAGTCGCCAAATCGATTAACATTTTTAGCATGAAGAAGCAATCTTAAATGAACTCACGTAAGTCACAAAACATTACGACTTACAAAGATTCAATCAATTAAGGGTCCTTCAGAGCTGGGTTGCAATAGTCGAGCATTTAAATAGAATGGCCGTGACATACAAAACTCATATATATGATTTCCTTGGTGGAGACTATGCTACTTAGCATATAATAACAATTTATATGAATTTTGTATATCAGGAATATCAACGAAATTGCCTTAGCGGAAAGTGATAAGTAATTATTATCAAAACCTTTTTCTTCATTCACGTTATTTTACACTAAGGTAAATAAAAAAACAAGCAGTCCAAAACATATTGCATGCAGTGTAAATGTAAAACTCATACAGGAGTGCAAGTAAAAAAAAGCTCATGGAAGATGATGCATACGTAAAATTGTGTCTAAAAAGGTAAATGCAACCATAAACGAATGAATCCTCATTGATGTGTCATCACTGAATGTGATTATGTTGATTTACGTTAATATTTTATCTATGAAACGGATTCCGTGGTCATGCAGCTGAGTCGGGCTTAGATGGTATCATTGGAAAAGACGATACAGGTGGTGAGTAACAGTTGGACAGTCTAAATTGTAGGAGTGTGCCTTTATCTTCATTCCCTGTCCAACAATTGAGTTTACTCAAAAACCAATTTTTTTCGTGAACGTAGATGGGAGCAGCCAAGGGCCATTTACATGTGTACCGTGTTCATTGACTTTTATTCCATGTATGGCCATGTTGTTGTTGGCCAGACCATATATAAAGTTTCATTATTTCATTCACGATCCTGGTAAATTATTAATTATATACTTTATATGAATTAGTAAAGCTTTTCTTAATCCGTTAAAGTTTTGACGTAATAACACACCACCAGAGCCGTGTGAACGATGTTATCTCTACTTCCAAATTTATTTACAACGGGTTTCCGTTTCGTTAAGGTGGGTAAAGGGTGAAGTGGATGTATAACGTGATAAGGCAAATCCCCGAAATAAAAACTAATTATATTCTAGGAAACAGAATTATGTGAGGTCGTAACACAGCTTGCTGCAGTGTAAATCCTACCCTCAGACACTGTGACTCGTTACCTACCCTCATTAGTTTGTGACTTTTTTTTTAGTTTTTATAGTTTTTTTTGCCTATTACTCCTGCATATTGAATGTGGACTGTTCTCCTTTTTTATCTTCCTTCCTTCCTACCCGGTTCCCGTTTTTCGTTTTTTTTAAATCTATACAGTATATGTACAGGTTTTAATACTATGGACTGTTAAGGATACTCTTTGTGAATTAGGAATTTATGCTAATGCCATTCTGGCAAGACAAGGCAAATCTCTCATGCCGTGTTTATATAAGGACTACTTAATTTCTCATGAAAAAATGCTTTCTCAGGTTCCTCACTAGCACTTTTAGCTTGGCCGCAGCAATTTCTACCGCCAATTATTGTACTACAAAGCCTTTCTATCACAGTTTTTTAAAGCAATTTCTATGCATAATCATAAGAGAAACAGACAGAGCGAAATGGCACATAGCCAAGCAAAAAGCATACCTAAAAAAGAGAGCTCTTTCAATTTATAAACAATTGGAAACTTTATTTAGATATTCCAGAGAGGTATTATGCATAACAGCACAATTGTTAGTGCCTTGATTAACCTCTTACTCGCTTAAAACACATAATGATATGATATGGAAAATTAGCTTTGTCTTGAGTTCCACCTCAGCTGCATTCTCAAATATAAATTTTCATAGCGAACAATTTTATGAGAAAGTGTGATCATGTACCTTCCAAGAAGTAATCGTTTAGAAAAAACACGGTCAACATTAGTATAGCACAGCACCTCAACCTGTTATTGGTCAGAAGTTGAAAAAAAGTAATTTTCTGTTATCTAACGGGCCTGTTTAAACAAAGCACTTAGACCCTTCGGAAATAGGTTCTGTTTGTTTATAAGGAAAATAAAACATTTCTGTAGGCAAACGGCTGGTTTTGTTTAAACAAGAAAAATGGAAAGTTCAGCATTATATATTTTATGACATTGTTTTATGCGTATTGACGCGTAGTTGTTTTTCCTTCTTTGTGGATATAGCAGTCTTGTAAAATTTGCTTTAAGCAGTTTGAAAACTTCTATTGTTTACAAAAGACATAAGATTAGCCAGGACAAATCCGCTGGGCTAGCGATAGTTGAACTTGTATGGAAAACTGTGAATAAGTAGTTTGCATGTAGTAATCGTTTAGAAAAAACACGGTCAACATTAGTATAGCATAGCACCTCAACCTGTTATTGGTCAAAAGTTGAAAAAAGTAATTTTCTGTTATCTAACGGGCCTGTTTAAACAAAGCACTTAGACCCTTCGGAAATAGGTTCTGTTTGTTTATTTTACTTCCATGAATTGTCTAGTTTGTTTGTAAATGAATTTCTCATTTCTATCAAACGGAAAAAAGGAAAATAAAACATTTCTGTAGGCAAATGGCTGTTTTTGTTTAAACAAGAAAAATGGAAAGTTCAGCATTATATATTTTATGACATTGTTTTATGCGTATTGACGCGTAGTTGTTTTCCCTTCTTTGTGGATATAGCAGTCTTGTAAAATTTGCTTTAAGCAGTTTGAAAACTTCTATTGTTTACAAAAGACATAAGATTAGCCAGGACAAATCCGCTGGTCTGCGATAGTTGAACTTGTATGGAAAACTGTGAATAAGTAGTTTGCAAGTAGTAATCAGTTAGAAAAAACACGGTCAACATTAGTATAGCACAGCACCTCAACTTGTTATTGGTCAGAAGTTGAAAAAAGTAATTTTCTGTTATCTAAATGGCCTGTTTAAACAATGACCCATGTTTATTTGATACAAAGTTTTTATGATACAGACGGATTGGTTCGAGCTCTTAGACCATTAGCAAACAGGTTCTGTTTGTTTATTTTTTTACTTATATGAATTGTCTAGTTTGTTTGTAAATGGATATCTCTGTTTTATCCAACGAAAAAAAAGGGGAAAAAAAACACACGAATGGCTGGTTTTGTTTAAACAAGAAAATGGATAGTTCAGCATTATATATTTTATGACATTGTTTATGCGTATTGACGCGTAGTTGTTTTCCCTTCTTTGTGGATCTAGCAGTCTTATAAAATTTTGCTTTAAGCAGTTTGAAAACTTCTATCGTTTACAAGGACATAAGATTAGCCACGACAAGGCCGCTGGTGTGCAATAGTTTAAGTGCCCTGAATGTGGTAAGGGATTCAAGTATAAACACCATTTAAAGGTTCATACTATGTTTAAAAACATGATTATATTTCTAACCAAGTAAAGATTTTAATAGATAAGAACCGCTTTGAAAAAGAACACTGTTTATTTTAGTAAGGACACGGTAAGCACATGTTCAAACTCATAAGCATAAATATTTTCTCCGTTTGCTCACGCACTCTTTGCACACACAAGATAGGTTTATTTACAAATTGTGCCAAGAGCCATAGATTTCCAAACGTTTTTTTATTATCTCCTGCTCATCCTTTACTTGTTCATTTTATGGTTTTTGGATAAATCTGCAGAGTGGATCTACATATTCTTCTCTTGATAACATGATTTAAATTTTAATTGGGAAAGTATTTAAATTAATGTCCTTGTTAGGTGGAAAGCGTTTATCAAGATTTTACTCCTCTGTGTCTGAGGACGACGCAGCTGCACTAACGTGAAGTAGTGTGAAAATGCAAACAGTCAAGATTACTGCACAAGTGTACTGTAACTTTTTAGAGAAAAAAGGTAACAAGAAAACTGGTTGTATTGCTTACACATTAGTAATATAAATAAGATAAGATTCATATCATCATAACATCACGCATGCGATAACCGTTTTTTATACAAAAGGTAGACAGGATGACTGAAAAGAAGGCTAGGGTCTAGTGGAAAAATAAGTAAAATTATTTAATGAGGAAGATAGAAGCGGTGTTTTGTTTAGAATAATTTTTGGCCGTCATAGTGAAAAGGAAAATCTTTTGCTCTCTCTCTGTCATTAAGCTAGCAAAGGCCTTCTCGAGTTCACTCCTATTTTCTGAAACTTTTTCTACTGACTGTGATTTTATGAGAAAATCAAAGTTATAGAAAAATTACAGTTAAGTTAATAATGTAGGGACAAGTTTGTTTTCTTGTTTTTAGTATAATTCATATTTTTGCTCCGTTTAATCACTACAGTCAGTTTGCATACACAAAACAAGTGAAAATCGGACTCTCTGTAAATTTTATAATTTCTATCATTTCCAAAAGGATTCCTGTGTATTTTCTTTCAATTTAACAAGGATGATTGGTTTTTCTTCTTGCAAATCTACCCTCAAGTTCGATTACTTTCTTTACTGCTAGAAAGCATCTGGAATTTTTTGGGAAGGCCTTTTGAAACCAATTACATTAAGGTTAAAGTTTCATTAAGGTTACAACCAATTATATGTCGGATTTATTACAACACTTTAAAAACAAATATATATATTTCTGAAAGACTTCTGTATAGAAACCAGCATTCAGTAAAAGCTTTCCGGTGTGTTTGGAGTAGCGAATTTTTCACAGATTACCCCCTCAAAAATGGTTCATTAGCTTGCTAACACCTGTGCACCCCTAATCTGAGACAATATATTTTACCTAAGAATTATACTTATAAGGTTTCGTTGAATACCCGTCCTTGCTTGTTTGTCATATTATGTAAAATAACACATGCTTACTTTTTTCTGTTAATTTGATTATCCTTTTTTATATATTAGCTAACTGAGCTGTAGAAATTCTACATGTAAACCTTTACACGCAAAGTAACCTGTTATGTTTGTTATAAAATATGTGTTTTTGTTAACCAGGTCTTCATCATTTTCAACTGATGTCTACAACTACTACAGCTTGGCTCCATCCTAATCCCTATATTTCATTTTGAACTCGTCGCCCCAAAACTCACCGTTGCAACAGCTTGTTAACGTGGATGAAAGTGAGGAGAAATTTGCGAACCGAGCTGCCGAGTTCATGATTAGAATGGAGCTCGCTTGACCATTGCGTAGTCATTCAGCATCTTATTCACCAGCGTATGAGTAGAAACTGTTCTCATCCCGTATCCCGTTCGCCGTCTCCAGCGAATTCTTTATATAAGTATATGGGTTCGTCAAAGCCCCATGACGACGTGATAATGAATGGGAAGAATGAGATATTAGAGCAGAAGATACACGAGGACGAGGAGGCTAAAGAGAGAGCAGCAGCTTTACGTGCAGCCATTGTGAAACGGTTACACGATAGTGAGCTACAATTGGATGACGATGACATGGTGAAGGATTTTAGCAAGCGAACTTCTGCGATAACTTCACCCTCCCACGCATATGAAAGAGAGCATAAACGTACAAGAATTACAACAGGGGATGGAGATGAGAATGTGTTTGAAGACGATTTCAAAAAAAAAGACAAAATTGGCAATAAAGATCAAATATTTCAGAACTCTGTGGAGATTCAAAATAATGAATCTGAGATTCATACCAATAATAACAGCATCATTAGCAGTGGACGGGAAGATTTGATGCAGATGAGCGATTTTGACGAGAATCAATACAGCCATTCTAAAAACGATCGTAAGTTGGTTTACGCTACCATCAAAAATAAACCGAGGTTCCGTACGGTTTTCTCTGAAGCACAACTATTCATCCTAAGACAGCACTACGCCATTAATACTCGGCCCCGTCAGGAGCATCTCTTGTCTCTTGCTCAACAATTAGGACTGCCTTCAAGAGTTGTTCAGGTATGAATTACGAAATCTTGTCCCGTAAAATAATACAATATTGGGATGCTTTTTCTTTTTATAGGGGTTTTCCGCTGTACCATGAAACTTCTGTTTAGTATACTTTCTTGTGTCATTATCTTGTTTGGTTTCGGTTATGCATTGATAATTAATATTATTATTTTCTTTTTAAAGGTTTGGTTCCAGAATAATCGATTTCGCGATAGGAGAGAGAGCCGACCTCCTCGGCCTGTTTCACAAAGTTTTTCCGGAAGCAAGGGATTAGGAGTCACTGGAATTCCAAGCGGACTTTCTCTGCTTATGAATGTATTTTTAATGACAAGACTTGGGCTTGGTGGGTTGTCAAACTGGTTGAATAATACATCAGGAGGAGAAGTGAAAAAACAGCAACCATGTCCAAAACCATTGATGATAGGCAGTGGTGAGCAGCCATTGGATTTGTCTAAGAATACGTCGACCCATTCAAATTCCCCGCGACCTTCGTTAAGTGCTTCTGAACCTGTAACGTCTGGAGACTTATCATTTCTCGGAATAACGCGAAGCGCGAAGAAACACAAGTCTAAAGGGGCTGGATCTGCACCCAAGCAAAGTAGTGGCTTGAAAAGATTTGCAAGTAATGGCCAAGATGATGAGCACGGACAAGAGCAGTTTGCTTGCGACCAATGTGAAAAATCGTTTAACAGACAAAAATCACTTGCTCGCCACAAATACGTGCACTCAGGTGCGTTAAAACTTTAATATACATAACATATAACTTTATATAATCCATTTTGTACTAATGAAATGCTCGTTTTAAATGCAACTTTAGGACAGCGACCCTACAAATGCGATACTTGCAAGAAATGTTTCAAGCACAAGCACCACCTACAGGAACATCTTCGTGTGCACACAGGAGAGAAGCCATTCGAGTGTAAAAGGTGTGGAAGACGATACTATCATTCAGGGTCATATAGTTATCACATTAATCATCAGTCTGCTTATTGTAAGCCAAACCTAAACTCTCGCTAAAGCTGGTATTTCTCTGAATACTTTGAACAAATGAATTTTATTTGCATCGATACTACTAGTAGATTATATAATTTAGACCTACCTAATAAACACTGGGTAGCTGTGATGATACAATAGTATGAAATTAAAACTACTTGTTTGTCCACCATTGTCTTGTTCACTATTTAGTAGAAAGAATAATCTGCGATATGAAAGCCATCGCAGTTTTGTCAAGCATCATTATTCAATTTCCGTATATAATACCGTAAACATAAATTGGATATTTTTACGTTATAAACTGCATTAGACTAACAAATGTGCCAACAGTGTAGCAAATCGTGAGGGTTAGCTAAAATTGTACTTCTTCATTCTTCCAATTTATTATCCAAATATTTATAAAACATAACTTTGTGTAAATAAAATATATCATCTTCCTTCATGAAAGATTATTCATCGTTATTTTCGGATAAACTCAAGCATACTGAAACACAACGACCAAGCTACAACCTACAGAAGATGCAAACACATGTAAACTTGTTTTTTAAGAGCTTCACAGCGAGTGGCTTTTGTATGGGAGGAGCAACTGATATTTTCAAAGTACCATAACATTTTATTTCCATTTGGTTGGCTATCATCTTTCTACTCATGATCACACATACCACGAATTGGTTATCATGAACTCTTTGTTAAGCACTGCCATATTGTATTTTTGGGAAGAAAATATTCTGATAAATAAAAGAATCGCTCAAACATGTTTACCATAATTTGCGAAAGATAGCAGAAAATTAATGGGCATACAGCGACTAACTCCAAAAGCTCTATTAACTAAGATAATAAAACCTTTCGTCATATAACTGACAATTATAATTTACTTTCATTCCACAGTTAACACCTTAAAACGAAGAGGAGAAATATGTATGCAATGAATACTTTAAAGTTGCCAGTCCCAAAAACATTTTAATGTATGCTTGATTTTTAGTTGCAGATAAAGATGTATTGAAAATTGGAATCGGAGTTTTTTCGGAACTTTTTTTGGAATCGGAATGGCAATACAACACCATTAGGTTTTGTCCAATCATTCACAATCAATTCACTTAAGAAATGTTTCTTCACATTGGTTTGGCTAGGACTTGGCTAGGCCACCTGGAGCTGAAGTTTCCGGCTTTGCAGACAGTACAGCGTCGTAATTTGAACTACGACTGCTGATCCTTGTATTTAGTACTTCTTACACAAATCACGTTAGGTCGATGGCCAGGAGAAACCGCATAACATCACAACGTCGGTCTCTAGAGCCACGCCAACTGTTGGAGGCTGCATGAAGTGGCATACTTGTATGTGTAAAATGAGTTAAATTTTAGACCCCTGCCGTTGGTATTTTTAGTTACATGTATGGAGTGAAAGCTAATACCAAATTATCAATTTTTTCCATTTGCTGTGTGACAATGGATCCACTGGCCACAGGCGAGTAGTTCGGAGGCATTGCTTGTATCGGAACTACAGCCTTTGCAAGCTATCAATGTTGCCTCCCGAGCGACGCCAATACCATTGGCCCTTTTTAATGTTCCCACTATATACGTATGTGTCTGTTTGGGTCGTTTGGAGATTCGATTCGATCGATTTGGTATTTTTTTTATGAAAGTACCAGGAATAGCAAGATCCACAATTTGATCATTGAGCTTCATGGATAAGGTGTGGTTGTGTGATTGAGGTAATTCGGTTCGTCTTACTTGTATTGCACCTAGTTGTTCGACCTAGTTTTTTAAGATTACAACATTTTACTCGTTGAAACGCAAGTTAATTTTTAGAAATAGCTCTGCTTCTATTTTACACACTCATCGAACAATGGAGATTGACTCGGATAGGCTATAGGTGACGTTTGAAACAATTATTATGTTGTTAATCAACAACGATAGGAATAGGAGGTACTTAAGTGCCTTAATTTTCAAGAAATCCTGGAGGATAGCTTGAGGAGTATTTGCAAATGTTTGTCGAGCGTTTATGAGTACAGACCGCTTATCATCAATGCCAAAGTTATTCTTTGAGTTTATTTCTTCGAAAACAGGTTGCATGCCCTTGTTGAAGAAAATCAGCACCAGCACGTTATGGAAGTCCATACCAGGGAGTAATAACTCTTTTTTTAGCTTACAGTCGATGTAACCAGATGTCTACAGCATAATCAGATGCAGATTAGTAAAAGTGTATAAATCAATTTTATTGTTTAATACCAGATAACAAAAAGTCATCAAGATTAAAAAATACTGGAAAAAGGCAGTACATACATGAAAATCATATTCAAGAGGAGATTGTGTCCAACATCTGGTCAATTTTCTTTAGAAAACCCCTTTAAGGCGTCCAGGAACGATAATCCTATCTGATTTGTCTGCAGGTGTGTGGTCACAGTTATGATCACGGTCCGTAAGTAGATAATGGTTGTGTCGTTCCCTTCTCCGATCCGCTCCTTTAAAACTATATCATTTCATTTCTGCTCAACACCTTTATCGAGAGCAAAACCGACGATCGCCTTAATGATCATCACACCACAGCACGAAACAAAGCGTGGGTAATTTGAATAGTTTTGTTAGCTAATGAGTAAATAAGCCCTGACTCCTGAAAAGTTGATCATGTTTTTGGCATCCTGTTCGATTTCTACTCTATTTCTATTGTAGAACCATGAGCTAGTTCCTGATGTTGGGTTTCTCGTATAATTTCTCTTCAGTCAGACCATTCTGCTAATGGTGAATTATTGTGAAGTTTGTAGTAGCGATGTTATCTTTATCATGGCCATTCTTAAAAGTACCTACTATGATATGGCGCATGAACCAAGTGGTTGAAACGATGCCTTTGTGAAAATTGCAATTGTATTCGCACTGTGTGTAAGGGATTCCTTGTTGTATATGGACATTTCTCTGAATACTTTATAAACCCGTTTGGTTATGAAGGCCCTACGAATGAAGCGACCATACTGCTAACAATATTTACGTACAAGTTTTAAATAACAAATTGTAAGCTTAGTTTGTAATTAGTTAAACTTGCATCTCAATCTCTTACATGATTGCCACAGCGTCTCTTTGGATCATTTTCTCAGCTTTCCCCATATCTTCTTGCCAGTCATTCAATCGCCCGAGTACAGTTCCAACTTGTTTGTAAATTTCAAGGAGCAATTAGTTTCTAATACGTATTCATACCTGTTCATTACTCAGGATACGTGGCTGTATCCATGTAACTTGAATGATTTCTGCAACACTTACAATTCTCCCTCAGATAAGACACAGAGAAAACACTTAAATCCAAAATGGCAGTAACTTTGGTGTGAAGCTTTTTTTTCATTATCAGCCAGTAACTTTTTATAGCTCCATACCTCGTGTCGTCTAATATGTTGAATGCTCTCTGTTGAATAAAAAAATGACTGGTGAAAGATAACAACCTAAATATAGTTGCACTTTCGTAGTAGCCAGTAAAATTGCATACGTGTAAGTAGTAGACGCTTTGGAGCTTGTAAAAGCGTCCGTACACAATATAGATTCCATCGTTCCGTTTGAGAGTTCAATACAAATTTTCAAACATCACCTGTAACAAACAAAACAAATCAAAAATCCAATTCCATCATTTTTAATGTCAGCCGTGATCCAAGAAATTGTAAGATTCTCGAGGATTATCGAACTTCATCAGCGGCAAACATTGAAGCAAGCTCCATAAATAATAGTTTTCCAACCTTGTGAATGTTATGATTAAAAAACGCACTTTAGTAAGATTAATAGAAGCTAGAACATCACACAATTTGTAATCACAACTAAGTTTTTACTTACCGATACTCAAAGTCTTAACGGCAAAAAACAAAAAACGACGCATACAGTCCAATTAACGCTTTTCCTATCGGGAATTGAGGACGCCTTGTTAAATCCAAGACTTCAACAGCTATCTGGTAACACAGACGTTAAGAATGCAACTTTGACAGTTAATACCAATTCATGACCTTTTTCGGGGTGCTTCCACGTTCATTTGCTGCAAGAAATTATGCTACTTTGGTATTTATGATTAATCCCCAAATTCAAATCGCAATCAACTTCATTAATTAAAGATATCTTCAGGGATAACTCAAATACTCCCATATTCTCACACATCCTATGTAATAGACACCAGACACTTCAGGCAACAATCATCATTCAACATTAATCAATGAAGAAGCACTGTTGCATAAGGAAGGGGACGCACTCATCAACGGATGCCGGTGGCTATACATCACATAGAACGGTTGTAAAGAATGACTTGCCTCTGAGTGCGTGCGCGCGAAATCAGCTTTTACAAACCTTTTAAATTTATTGTGATCTGTCCTGCAGTTCAGAGAGTAGTGCTCAGCGTAGCCATAAAAAAGATCTGTATAGAAATTTTGTCTGTTACTTTAAGCTAGATGGGGTTAATGCTGGCAGAAACACATTTGTTGTGTTGTGTTCAGGTTTTAACTTAAGTAGACGTATGTAAACGTAGTCTAATTAGTAAATTCATTCGGTTCGTGACTACAATAATTGGTAGCTAGACCATGGAAGGATCATCTTTACCAGCCACTTTATTGCTAGATATTGAAGATCTAAAAAACTTGAAGGAGGTGTATATCGTAATCAAGAACAATGAACAACGTCTCAAGATAAAGAGGGTATGTGATTAGTTTTTGGCAGGTAGTTAGTCTGAATGGCATAAAAATGATAAATATATGAATACTTTTAATTAATCAAAATGTTCACTTTTTATTATATATAGGAATTAGAAGCGCGGAAAATTGTGAAAGTGAAGGACAGCCCTCTACCTGTTGACGATGATGAAGTTTCAAAAACAGCTATAGTGGACAAGTCAGGATGGAATTCTCTCTTTCAAAAGCCAAACTTACAATGGTGATAGTTTTTTATTACCTATAATATGACACAAGTTACATTTGACAATGAATTATTGTTTTTGTTTTGTTTTGTTTTGTAACAGTTTACCAGACACTGTTGTAGAGAGGATTTTAAGATGTAGTCGTGGTAACAAATTGGTATGGAACAAACTGTATGTCACAGATTTTCGACACGATGGTGCCGCTTTTTGTGTGTTAGGAACAAATTCAGACAATTTACTAGATGCAAGACGAAAAATTTTTACGCACAATGGAGTTATTGTAAAACTTGCGGAAATTCAAGAAGCTTACATAACATATATTATAGACGAAGAATTCACAGAGAAATCGGAGTGTTTCTGGAGGGTGCTAAAACTATATTTGAACAATAAAGTTACTCTTAGACTGTTTTCGGAGTACGAGTCGTCTAGTCGAGAAGATGAACACGATAGCCTATCACATCAAGATAAGCCATTACGATATTTAAAGTTTAAATGTGGAAAGTCAAGCGGCAAAAAGATTTCAGAACTAGGTACAGAATGTCATTTATGTATTGATATATTTGCAACATTTCGCTGTACGTTTAATACAAATAATAATTTCAAATTGAATACAGGTGGAAAAGTGGTTCCTGAAATAAGTGTTTGCACTATTGTAATGTTTGACCATGAGACAAAAGAGGACGACATCGTGAAATCAAGAGAGCTGTCAACTCCTGTATTCACCAGTGAGTGGCTGGATGGAGTATACTCTAATCGGTTAAGAGAGTATCCTTTCAACAAATATCCACCAGAAGTCTCGTTGAAGGGTTTCAGTATCGTCATGGACACTACGATAAGGCAGAAGTTTGCTTGTGAAATCGAAAAGGAAGCCTGCATAGTTGTGAATGATGATGAATCCAATCAGTTGCCAGTAAGACGATACACACCATTGGTAGTTGACCAAATCCCTAATGTTGACAACAGCAGAAATGTGGCGTGCTTTTTGCAGACTGTGAGAGGACAGCATAACCGACCATGCGACGTAACACATTTGATGGTTAGCTTTAAGCAACATAAACTTCCATCAGTTACTTTAGCAGTTCATGCTTTAAAAGAAATTTGGTACACAAAAATACTGAGCAATTCTGGAGTAGTTCAAAAGGAGAAAATACTATCGAGCAAAGATTTTCACAAGACGGATTTTGAATCTACAAACTACTTATTATGGGACGGCTCAACGCAAAAGAAATTGATCATTTCACTCCTCAAAAGAAGACCGAAGATAATTGTTTTTTCAACAGTTTTAGTGGAACAATGTGTGCTAAAAAGGCAACAAATTGATTTTAACCACTGCCACCTGTCAGCTAGTGATATTCAGACAGATATTCTGCGACAGAGAAAGCGGAAATCAGATGCGATTAGTGATGCTTTGTGCAAAAAACCAGACATTTGTGGTACAATTATCTCAACCAATGACCAGAAAAGGGAAGAATTTCCCCAATGCACAAGTAACAACGCACAACCGAGTGTGGATGTTCCACATAGGACAAGCGACGAGCCAACGACGGGCAATGAAGTTGGGATTGATGTCGAATATGAGCTAGTAGATGAAGATCAATTAAACCAAACACCAGAACCTTATCCAGAAGGTATTCAAACTGCAACAGAACAAGAAACAGATGCAGATGCCGATTTGCGAAAAGGAGTAAATGAAAAGGATTCTTCAGTCCTTCCGATAACAACAAACCAAGCATATGGATTACAAGTTAACACCCATATAACGGGAATTCAAAATGTATTTCTGGACATCGGGTTCACTATCAACAGAACAGAAAAACAAGTGCCACAAACAAAGCAACTGCCATTTCAAACGATTGACGACATTGCTACTATACGTCAAAATGTTTTATTTTGTCTACGTTGCATGCTTTGGCGTAAACTTCAGTTTTCAGAAGTTGATACAGAAAATGATCTTTTTGTCCAGTCCAAGGATTTCGAGCTCCCCACAGTTAAATTTCACATAGGATGTGAGAAATCTACAAGTTCAAACTCGCAATTTCTGCTTAGAGCATCCTTACGGAAACCTCAGGACACTAGCTTTCAAACAGAAACTCTGCTCCATGGATTTATACGTAAGTTGGTGCAATTATTTTTTTTCCATTTTCCGTATATTATGTGGATGTTATAATGTAAATTACTCTGATTTGATGAAATTTCTACAGAGCAAATATCGGAGTTACTACTTCTTGTGGGTCTGTTTCCAATACCCATCAAATTGCGTGGAAAACTTGAAATTGTTAGTAAAAACAAAATGGACTGTTACGAAAAAGTATTGATTGTACATGACACAAAAAAGAATGGAAAAGATTTTTACCAGATAGAGTTGAATTCATTTTTTTTAGGTAATGTATTAACACACATTACCAGAAAAGAATAAGCATAACAGTAACTAATTAAAATATTTTTATGTATAATTTGTAGAGTGGATAAAGATAATGCCCATTCAGCCAACATTGATATACAAACCACTTGTGATGATCATAAACAATAAGGATTTTGAAAGTATTCCATTTGACGTCCGTCAAGCGTATCCTGCTATTGAAAATAAGGAAATCGGAATATGCTACGTAAGTGGTTAAATTAACTGTTTTAAAATGTTGTTGTTGAGATGTTGATTTAAGCGGGTTATTGAATGGTACATTTTTAATTGTATTTATAGAAACCGCTGATATTGATTGAACCGCATAAAAAGGGGTTTGGAAATTTCAGCTACACTGCGGATATATCTAGTAGCAGTTTTTTACCTATTACAAACCAAACCATTCTTAGAATAGTGAAGTCACACAACGACAAGGTTAAAGAATGGTTTCCAAAACCAACAGCGTACTGTATAAATCATAAGGAACTAGTTGGCACTCAATACCATGATGAAAACGTAGCACCAATTGTAACAATTGGCCGTTGTCTAAAGGTGCAATGTTGGGAGGCAGGATGTCCGGAGCAAGCATCAGTTTTAATGGGAATGTTTAAATGACACTCAAGCTGAAGCGGTTTATATTTTATAATAAATTTACACTTATGTTGGATACAATAAACTTGTTTTAATGACACAAAATCTGGCCAACTGTTTAGCTTTCTGTTTCGGATCGGTCTGAGGAGAGACTAATATGTATCTATGATTGGCACTTGAAATTTAAAGAATAGTCTGGCTCTATTGGTCTGTAGATAGGAAATGGTTAGGGGTTGATATTCATCACTATCATAGTTCACTATCACGTAATCAACGCAACCTCCAAATCCAAAAGACAATCCGTCTATCGCAATTTGTAAACTATGACATGTTTCTATTGTTTGTATGTTTTATATGAAATCTTTTAAATTTTTGAGCATGATAAAAAAATTACACAAAATCGTTGTTTTTGTTTTTGTTTCTTATAAATGTTGAAATGTTATAAATTTTTCTTATAAATTTACAGATATTGGGTTTTTATTACAAATTAGTCATTTGGGCTTTTGGACAAAACCAAATTGCGGTCGAATCTCATACAAAACATGAAATGATATTCAAATGAAAAATCTTTTTTTTAGTCAATCACACTACCGTCTCGAACGTTCTCACATTTCTTGTTGTTGTGCGTTCTTCCTTCTGCCCAAATAGTTACAACTTATTCCCTTGCTCTTGGCCTGATAATGTATCCACTGGGACCATACCATTCTTAGTGCAGTTCCTGGTTGGTTGGTTGTGTAGATAGGCGTATTAACTGAGTGAATTACATTTTTTTGGGCTGGAACTGGATCTAAAATCTTCAATCGGCTGAATGAGTAGAAGTAGGAGTTAAGATCTTGTGGTTTCATACAATGGGGTATCGTGCAATGGTGCATTTCGTGTTGAAACTATTCTGAGAGTAAGCACCACGCTCTTCATGGGCTCCATTGATGTCGAGTTTGTTGACACTAAGCTTTACTTGAAAGTCATCCGAAGAGCAGTCCTCGGCAGTCAGCAAAAGCTATTTTGAAACAAACGTGCAATTTTGTCCAGCAATTGTTTGCAATCCAATGAAAACTGCTTAAATGCATAAAGTACTGTTTAAAATAAATCACCTGGAATTCCTTCTTTCCGTCGGCTTTAGTTATAATTTAATAAGTAACTGTGACATCTCATCCATTGTCATTGTCAGTTCCCATAGCCCAAGTGGTAATGAAAAAGTCTTTTGCAATATAGTATGAAAATGGTATCAGTCCCAAATCATGACATTCTCATCATGCATCATGAACGTATGACTAGTTTATGTTGTAGCAACATACAGTCATTGAAATATTTGTATTAGGAAACTAGCAAGACTAGAATTTGAATATTATAATTTGAACCTGACCTTAAAAACCCAAGTGACTGTTTTTGTTTATACGACTACTTGGGATGGAGCTGGCAAAACAATAGTCGTTCATTTCATTTTTATTTTCTTTCAATTTTACAGCACAAATAGTAAAAACTATATACAAATCAATCAGAAAGAGACAAGTTTACAGAAAGAAAATATCAAGAGCTTTTCGTGTTTTTCCTCTTTTCAAGATGTGATTGTTTTAAAACACTTCATTTGACATGACGCCAATATAACAAGAAACGTTTCTGGATAAGTTTATGTTGCCATGCATCTGCCAGTTGAAATAGTCAGTCGTAAAATTAGTATCATTTATATGTACATAAAAAAAGAGGATCCTGTGTGCAAGTATTTTTTCGTTGTGAGATGAATAGAGATCTGTATGGGTTGGTAAATATAGTTTATATCCGCGACGGTGTGTAAACTACAAAATCACTAATTACATGTAAAAGATTCTCTATTGTGCATGGCCAATTAAGAACCGCCCAAAAAATGTTCATTCAATTTTATATCTCAATGGCCTGCAAAAACAGCACACGAGATATACCTTAATACCAACCATACCAACCACACAATAGAGGCAGTGTCAGTGTAATGCCAGCAAAAGTACTTATTTTCAGCAGTCCCTATTTGGTGTGAAACGAATGAACAAAGCGATACTTTTATGAGGATGCTTAATCACAAAGTCCGTAAAAATCCTAACATTTTTTTTTGCGAATGAGTTTTGGGAAATTGCAAATTGTATTCATATAAGTTGTGTTCCTATCAGTCTGAGACTACCTAGAAGTCATGCATGACAAAAATATTGTAGTTTTGTATAAATGAAAGGTATAAAACAGTATGACAAAAAAAACAGACATTAAATCTCATAGTGTCCCGTGTTTCCTCTCGTGTGCAAATCCTATATCTCAAGTCAAGAACATTTTTATATAACACTGCTTTGTTATGCAGAACTCATCAAAACTGTCATGGAATTCACAAAAAAAGTAAAATACCCTAGTGATAAAAGTAAAATATTATATTGAAATGAAAATGGCTTGTCATGGAGTAAAAAATGTATGAAAAAAAACAGTGCTACATTATCAAAATGCTAAATGATAATCACTACATGCGAACACTATTTTGTAAGGTCATATGAGCGATTTTTTAAAAATATAACCAAATTAGAAACACAAAAGTTTTGACATGGCATGGAAATATCTAACTTTCTGACAGTCGTTTCAATACTTGTTTCTCGTTGAATTTTGATGGTATGTGTGCTTCCAGTTGTGGTGTTACCAGTTGAGAGACAGATGAGGGACCACGTGTGGCTCATATGAAGAGCTTACTTGACGCTGAATAACGTTTGGTCGATCTATTTGAATAATCCATAATGATGGTTCAATGGGTCCATAATGTTTCCAACGAGAATTGTGTGAATTGTTGTTGTATAATGAGGCGATTAGCAATAACTGTTAGTTAAAAGTACATAAGAACTATCGTCATGTTATTAATCTTTCATTGGGTTTTTTGCATCCGTCCTGCAAACGGTGTGCCAATGGCGACGGCTACAGTTCATAGAAAAATCTCGCATGTTCACCAGAATAAAGGGTGATAACAAAATGCAATGCCTTTCTACTTGCAATGCCTGATCACAGTGCTAATATTTGTATAATTGACCAAACTCAATCGCGTTGATTCCAGTACGCCTTTTACGAAAATTTGGATCAGCACACCTTACGGACGATGACCCGCACACGCAGAGTAATAAAATGATGAAAACGGACAAAATGATGATGTAAATTGGGAAAGGGAAGAAAGGAAGGGGACAATATGAAACTTTTTTGCTTACTATTTGTAGTTTATATTGAAAACCCGTCTTTAGTGTGGGATTTTTCGGACGCCTTTTGTGAAACTGTGCTCCACGTGCAATTACGCGGTAGAGAGGTTGGCAAAAAAGATCCAATCTCTGTCATATAATCTCATTATAAAGCGCTGGCCAGAAGATTTTCACAGCGCACAGTTCTCGATCAATTGTTCTCAAAAGTGCACTGTGTCAATAACGAACCAGCAGACGCTGAAACTGACGAGTAATTGATTAATGAGTGGAAGGAGCATCCTCCCACAGATACAACCATTTCTTAACATATCCATTCGTCATTCCTGCTGTCTCTATTGTTCACTTATATGCTTCATTCAACAATGTTATCAAATCGGAGACCGCTTCCAAGAGACCTGATGATCAAATAAAAAGGGTCTATTACGAAGTTTGTGACAAATTTTACTTCTTATCAGGTTATAGGCTTATATGGTTCTTTCTAGACTGCGACAGTTTTGAATGCCTTCAATTATCTAGAGATTTACCTTAAAAGCAGGTCATGTCATCTTTGCCTATGACAGATATGGAGTATATCTGGTCTTGGCTATTTACATCATAATCATCATGTGTATGTTATGTGTATTGACTCTTATGAACAGATTTCACAGAAAACATGTACAGAGTTGCAACTTCAGTTAATGACAAGTTGAACAGAATCTAAATCAGTGTCCTACCTACATTATCATACCTTCAGCAAACCAACATTGATAATTTGTCAAAAAAAAAATCACTCTTCCTTTTCTAGCGACCACGTGTTAGGAAAAAGCAAGTCAGTAATGCTTGTATCAAATATATGGCTAAATATAAGCTACAATGATTTGAGTTATGCACTAAACTCTATTAAACTTAATTTACGTTTAATAAAACCGTTTGGATATAGATGTTTTAGCTGGTATAGAAATTTTACTTCCAAACAGTGACATAAGTCATAACAAGGTTTGGAAATTGCCAAGTTCCTACAATTTTATAATCATGTTTTCAAAGTTTTGGAGCAAAAGATACTCTTAGTCATGTAATTTTAGAAATACTAAATATATTCAACAAGTATTCTAGTTTTTATTTGATTCCTATGCTTAACTATATTTCGTTTATTTTATAATGGGTGGAATTAATCAAAGCTATGCATACAGCTCATGCCCATATTCTCCACATAATAGTACTGACCCAGCGGTTGGTTACCCCTATGAGCAATGTTTTCTTCCATCATTCAACTTCCATGAAATAATTGAGAGAATTAAGCTAAAGCGTCACAAGCTAAGAGGGTATGACAAGTCTAAAGTCCAATTGAATCCAGCTGCTTGTTCATCTTATCCATACAGTTTTGTTAAGAGCAAACTGGAAGATGTACTTCCATATAATTTATTGTAAAAAAATTAGCACAGACGAAACATTATTGATTTATATTATGGTTATTTAACCAGCTACATAGATATATAGACCGTGCAAAACTTATAAGTAGTTATAATGCTAGAGGATAGGATGATATGTAGCTTAGCAGAGCTTAAGAAAAACGTGAAGCCCGCCCGCCCGCCCGTTCGCCGAATGTAACCAAGACCGATACCCGAAGCCCGACCCGTACTATTTCATGAGCCAGACCGCCCGAAG
>JAAXOA010000300.1:0-26947 GCA_036561885.1 Salina celebensis
GCCTAACTGGCGACAGACAACGGTAGCCTCAAGCAACGACCAACCATCTCCGCATATATAACCCCAAGCTATATACAATATGGATAAGAAATTTTGAATTAGTTTCACGAAAAAAAATTAAATGATAATATGTATTTTTACAGCTTTACCATCTGAATCACCGAGCCGTACCATAACTTGGCCCTCTCTGGTGTGACGACCACCCTCCAACTTCACCTCAACTGCCTGCATAAGAAGAATTCTGTTACTGGTTATTTCTCTTAAAACGTTTAGCTAGATAAAATGTTTGAATAACTTTTATTCGACGCCTGGGCATCCTTGACTGACGAACTCTTGGATCTGGAGCTTCAGTACTTTCGTACTCAACATCTTCTTCCGAAGAGCTGTTAATTTTTGCACACATTACCCCAGCAGACTCTGACAGATCGCAGTCATGCACACCCCAACCATTATGGCGACATTCAGAAATGGATTTCTCTGTCCCATCACAATATACGTTGTCCAACCAGTACCCTGAAAACAACTTCCACATAATTATTCATGCTCTCTGAATTCCTATACTTGAATTATATCAAGTTTTGTATACCTAACGCATGCCCAAATCGTCCTGTATGAGTCGCCTTGTTGATGACTTTTCCATCAGGTATTTTTGTATCCTCGGAATATCCTAAGTAACGACAAACCACTTGTGCGTCTTCTGTATCCCACTCGTCATCACAGATGGATCCCCAACGTCCATCGTGAAACACTTCAACCCTCCCCTCGTGCTCGTTTGTTCCATCAACAAGACGCAAATTGCCCTCGGATGGCTTTAACTTCATTAACTTTCTAACAAGAGAGGCCTTTTTGTCCCGACTTTCCTTTACCTTTCCAATCTCATTGCCAGTTGCTTTGGAAACTTTTGCAGTTGATGAAAACTCAGGAAAAATATAAAAAGTTTAGAATAACTATGACTACTAATAGAACTGAAAAGGAAGCCATGTCTGAGTGAAAGCTCTTCAAAGCTCTCTGGAAATAAACTAAACAAAATGAATTATCATGGAGAAACTTTCAACCACTGAAATATTCTCAGACAACTGAGGAAGTAATTGAAGATTATTCATTTCATTTTCTTTTTGCCTGATTCGCTGGACAAGAATTGCATAAAAAGGGGACGACGCATGTTTACTTTCAAGTTTACCAACAAATCAAGGATTTTAATTGAAACAAGGTTAAATGACACATATAACTGATCTGCATTTTTTAATTTTTGTACCTTTCATCAAATTTAGCATGTCCTGTCACGTTTCCAACAAGATTAGCCAGATATACAACCATTTAGCATCCATTTTATTATTTTTCTCCAGTGGAAAAAAAAAATCGATTCACTTTTAATGACACTCTTTTGTCATTGACCTTCATTTGTTTTTAATTTCATTTAATTCATACTACCAACTACTATGTGGTACATGAAACTTTCATTACATCACATAAAATGAGTGATGTGACGATTTCCATGTACTTGATCATGAGAATCGATCAATACAACAGTTCTCAGTCTATTTTACACTCTTAATTATACGTTTGGCCATTATATTCATCATATTTTTTTGACGACATACGTATCTAGACGCCCCGGGATTAATGGCTGATAGTGATGATAATCTATCCGAAATGTTATCCACATCATCATACCAACATAACACAGTGTCGCGTACATACATATGTAATGTAACGTTAATGAACTAATGACTTCTGTATCCTGTGCAAAAACACAGACTTTAGTGTTCAAATTCCATCATGGTAACTTTTCTTTACCGAGTAGCCTTTACATTTTACCTAGAAACATAATTTCAAATTACTATCTTGGATCCTTAAAAAGGCATCTATCGCTGTCAAAAGAAACATTCCGTAGTCATTAAGGTGAATACTTCCCACGTTATATATTTTGGGAAAACGTCATGATATTTTGTTTCCTGTTTTGCATGTAGAGCGTCAGTCATAATTAAAATTCCTACTTGACTGGGAATTACCATGAGGGTAAAATCCCACTGGGTGAAAGACAGATCTTCATTTTTGTTTCTTCCATTCTTCCGTGTAAAGGGTTTCAACGTGCAAAATAGAGTTTAGAAAAAAGTAGACCAAGTTTTCAGGGAAGTGGAGGGTATCTTAAAGAAGAGGGTCGCTCCTATTCCGTCCCGTGTTTAAAACCATACAAAAAGTAAATCTACACTTGACGGCAAGACGGAAAGGCTGCACCAGTTGCCGTGAATACCGCTAAATGCGTTTTCCTAGTCGGTGGCATTTGCTCATAGTAATGTGTATAGTCTCGGCATATGACACAACCAAAAGACGTGAATATATTGCCGTTTCTTAACATAGATTACTGTTAAAAGACAATTAACTTATTGTGTACAAAAGTGGTGAGTTAATATTTGAAAAATTGTGAACACTTCTGTAATTTTACAAATTATTTTTAGTATAGTTTTAGGTAAGATCTTCCAGTTAGCTTGAATCCGAGAGTGTTTAAAGATAAAGCAAGTTGTAAATTTCTCGTGCGTATTCAAATGAAGTTTTAGAGATAAATACGGCAAAGTGTGAAGGCAAATTTGAATAGGGCAACTCACTGGGCTGAAGAAAGCAATAAAAGTTTATAAAGATAAAGCAAGTTGTAAATTTCTCGTGCGTATTCAAATGAAGTTTTAGAGATAAATACGGCAAAGTGTGAAGGCAAATTTGAATAGGGCAACTCACTGGGTTGATGAAAGCAATAAAAGTTTGTTTTATTCACGCCCTTGCCCTTACTGGAAATATAAGCCAATAAATTATTGAGAAATTTTATACGTAATGTGAGTTGTGAAAATTTGAAAGATACTTTTCTGGACGACTTAATTTGTATGAATTATTTCTATATTTCAGTTTCTCCCTTAATCCTTAAATACCCTGTGAAAGATGTCGGAGTTTGTAGATTCCGAGGCTGAGGAAAGCGAGGCAAGTTAAAGATTTATGGAAAAAAATAAAGCATTTTGATAGACGATGAAAAATCAATACACATAATGAGAATGAGGTTATAACTCAAATATTTTAAATCGGTTTAGGGAGAAGGAGAGGAGGAAATGGACGATGACCGGATTAGAATGAATCATCAAATGAAGAAGAAACGAAAAGCTGTACACAGTGATGATGACGAGGAAGACGAGGAAGATGAAGGTAGAGTAGGCATAAGTCTATAAAATTAGAAGTGGTATTTTATGAACTGTGAAGGGCTGCTTAGCATAAGCACTTGTTTTTATCTTCTGGAATTATAGATGAAGACCAAGTAGTGAATGACCTTATCGATGACAACCCTATAGAGGAAGACGACAGTGATGATGATGGGTCTGACGGGTCGAGAAAACGAAAGAAAAGTGATGATGAGGATGAGTTGTCAGACAGGCTAGAAGATGACGACTATGACCTTATCGAGGAAAATTTGGGAGTGAAAGTACAAAGGGTGAGAGGAACAACATGACTTCATGCTATCCCTCGAAAATATTTTCTTCAATTTGTTTTATTCTTGTGACAGAAAAAATTTAAACGGCTGAAACGTATTCAAGATGAAGATTCTGATCAAGAAGAAAGTCAGGGTCCTGGAGATGACCGAGAAGCTATCGCTAATCAGTTATTCGAAGGTTCTGATAATGAGGAGGAGAGGAGGGAACCGGTGAGGGAAGAAGCTCAGGGACACTACGCTTCCGAAGAGTCTGAAGGCGAATACTCGGAAACCGATGACTTCATTGTGGACGATGAAGGTCGTCCATTAAAAGATGTGCGAAGAAGGCGTAAACCAATATTTACAGATGCAACACTCCAAGAAGCCCAAGACATTTTCGGTGTGGATTTCGACTATAACGATTTTGAGCAATATGAAGATGAAGACTACGAAGATGAAGAGGACGAGGAGGAGGATGAATATGAGGACGAAGAAGGTCGTACAGTACGGCGAGAAAAGAAACAACCTCGTAGAAGGCGAAAGCCTAAGTCTATTTATGAGATATATGAGCCCCATGAGTTGGAGCGAGCTGGGTTCACCGATGAAGATAATAGAATCAGGAGCCAGGATGTCCCTGAACGGATGCAACTTCGGAGTGTTCCAATTACACCTGCAAATGATGAAGAACTAGACGAGGAAGCAGAATGGATTTATAAAATGGCATTTATCAAACGTGACGCTAAGAAGGAAGGCGTGAAAAAAGTTCCTGATTCTGTTGTCGCTCCTGTAGAGTCAGAAGCTAATTGGGATGACGATTGGGATAAGCAAACTACAGTACCTGCCCCAGCAATGACAACAGTCGGTCCAAGCTCCAGCTGAAGAGAACTGGGATGCGGATGAGGACGATTGGGATAAGCCTTCAGGACCCAAGGCTCCAGCACCATCGTTACCTCGACCAGCAGCGACAACTGTGGGAGTTGATCCGGATAATTGGGACGAAGAGGAATGGGATGGGCCTGCGAAGCAAAAGGCTGCTGCACTTGCTGCAGAAGCAGCCGCTCCTGAGAAACCAGTTGAGGAAGTAAAGCCTCAAATTATTCCTAAGATTCGGAAGGCTCTTGAGTTCATGCGGAATCAGTTGTTTGAAGTTCCGTTCATTGCTTTCTACCGTAAGGAGTATGTGCTTCCAGACCTAAACATCAACGATCTTTGGCATATTTACCGTCTGGATGCTCGGTTTTGCTCTTTGAAAACTAGAAAGAGTCGGCTGGTTGATCTTTTCAAGAATATGAGAGAACATCAAACCGATCTAATCATGGAAAACCCAGATGCGCCCATCGCAGACTCTTGCAGGCTTGTAACTGATGACGATCTTGAAAGAATCAGAGCAATAAAAACGGCAGATGAACTAAAGGATATGTACCTGTTCTTCACTTTGTACTATGGAGAAGAGGTGCCTAATATGAAGCTCCGTTTAGTTAAGAAACGTAAAGAGGAGCGTCAGAAAGCAGAGAGAGTCTGCGCAAGCTGCTGCAAGGGCAGCTGCTGCAGATCGTGAAAATGGAGAAGGTGGGGATGACGTTCCTCCCCCTGAAATAGAGCATGACGACATCGACGAAGGAATGGATGAGGAGTCTACCATCAAATTACGTAAAATAGGTAACGGAGCCTACAGTATGTGCAAGAAAATGGGAATTGATGCATTTGCCAAAAAGTTTGGACTTCCACCCGACAAGTTTGCTGAAAATTTACGCGATAACTACCAAAAGCACGAGGTCGACCAGTATCCAACAGAACCTTTGGAAGCTGCGAAAGAAATGTGTTCCGCAAAACTGAAAGAACCAGAAGAAGTTTTGAAGGCGGCAAAGTTCATGCTCGCAACGCAAATATCCCGAGAACCTCTCGTACGAAAATGCGTTCGTGAAATATTCTTTGAACGAGCCAAAATCAGTTGTCAGCCCACCAAACGAGGTCTCAAGGAGATTGACGAAGTTCACCCTTGTTATACTATGAAGTACCTCAAGGATAAACCTGTCAGAGATTTGACTGGGGATCAGTTCTTAAAACTCTCACTTGCCGAAGAAGATCGCTTACTCTCAATTCAGATTGGTGAAGTCATTTCCCTAATCGACGACAAGGCGCCGTACGTGGAAGAAGTAAAAGCGTTCTTCCTGAAGGATGAGTTCAGCAAGAATGTCCAAGACTGGAACACACTGCGTGGTGAGGTTATCGAGTTTGCGTTCGAAAAGCTTCTCTACCCTGTGCTGAGGAAAGAGCTGCGTGCTAAACTCGCCGAGGAGGCGAAGGATCACGTACTGAAAACTTGTTCCAATAAACTATACAACTGGTTAAAGGTGAAAGAATGTTATATATTTCATCCTCAAACATCTTTTTCTGAAGATTGAAGGTTTGAAGCTAAACAATTGGTCTGGTATTGTTTTTTTAGATTGCTCCATACGAGGTTTCCTTCCCTGATGAGGACGAGGAGGAATGGGATACTAGCAGGGGTATCCGTGTCCTTGGCATTGCCTTTGTGCCTGATTACGAGCAGGCTTCGTTTGCCTGTATGATAAGTCCCGATGGAGAGCCTTCCGATTATCTAAGACTGCAAAATATTATTAAAAATAAGAAGTCATATCGTGACGCGGACAGGCTGGAGAAAGAAGCTGACTTACTGGCCATCAAAAACTTCATTCGAAGCAAAAAGCCTCACTTAATAGTTATCGGAGGAGAGTCTCGGGAAGCGACTATGATCCAGGAAGATGTTAGGGATATCATAAATCAACTTATGAACGAAGACGCATTTCCAACTATTAATGTTGAGATTGTGGACAACCAGTTAGCGAAAGTTTATGCAAACTCGATCAAGTCTGGGAATGATTTCAGAGAATATCCAGCTTTGCTAAGACAAGCGGTGTCACTTGGAAGACGGATGCAAGATCCGTTAATTGAGTATTCCCAACTGTGTACGGCTGATGAAGAAATTCTATGCATGAGATTTCATCCTCTCCAGGACCACGTTCCCAAGGAAGAGTTACTCGAGCATTTACACTTGGAGTTTGTCAACAGGACGAATGAAGTCGGCATTGATGTCAATCGTTCCATAACGTATCCATACACTTCCAATTTGATACAGTTTACGTGTGGACTGGGACCACGGAAAGCTACAGCACTTTTGAAGATCTTGAAACAGAACAATCAACGGCTTGAAAATCGTACCCAGCTTATCACAGCTTGCCACATGGGTCCAAAAATCTTTATAAATTGTTCTGGATTTATCAAAATTGATACTAACTCCCTTGGCGATAGTACTGAGTCATATGTAGAGGTGTTGGATGGCTCTCGGGTACATCCGGAGACTTATGAGTGGGCCAGAAAAATGGCGGTTGATGCTCTAGAGTACGATGATGAGGATGCAAACCCGGCTAGTGACATTAGAAGAAATTCTAGAGTCACCTGAGAAGCTGAAAGACTTGGATTTGGATGCCTTTGCAGAGGAATTGGAAAGACAAGGATTCGGCAACAAAAGTATTACACTTTATGACATCCGTGCGGAGTTGAACCATCGTTACAAGGACTTGCGGACGTCGTACGAGAGTCCAAATGCTGAAGAGATCTTTAACATGCTCACTAAGGAAACACCGGAAACATTATTTATTGGAAGACTTGTAACTGCAAATGTGATTGGAATCAGTCACAAAAAGCCTCAAGGTGACCAGTTGGACAACGCGATTCCAATCAAGAACGAAGCTACTGGAATGTGGCAGTGTGCGTTTTGCGGTAAAAACCAGTTTCCAGACTTGTCCGAGGTATGGGCTCATTTTGATACTGGTGCGTGTCCCGGTCAAGCGACAGGTGTGCGGATCCGCTTAGACAATGGAATAACGGGCTTTATTCCAATCACTAAGCTATCTGATAAGCAAGTCACCAATCCAGAACAGCGGGTAAAGCGAGGTCAAACAATACATTGCCGAGTTGTAAAAATTGACGTGGAACGGTTTAATGTTGAATGCACCTCGAGATCTTCTGACCTTATGGATATCAAAGGTGAATGGAGACCCCAGAAAGATCCATACTACGACCAAGCTAAAGAAG
Source organism: Salina celebensis (assembly GCA_036561885.1). NCBI lineage: Eukaryota > Metazoa > Arthropoda > Collembola > Entomobryomorpha > Paronellidae > Salina > Salina celebensis. The sequence continues at coordinate 7,547 of JAAXOA010000300.1, forward strand.
ACTTTGATACAAAGAAAGATGATGACATTCGCAAGAACCGACAGCGCCAAACTTACATCAAGCGTGTCATTGTTCATCCCTCCTTCAAGAATATTTCCTTCAGAGAAGCAGAGAAACTGATGGAGACCATGGATCAAGGTGAAGTCATAGTTCGACCCTCGAGCAAGGGCGCTGACCATTTGACGGTGACGTGGAAAGTCGCTGACGGAGTGTACCAACATATTGACGTACGCGAGGAAGGAAAGGAAAATGCCTTCTCTTTAGGCCAGTCTCTCTGGATTGGTACTGATGAGTTTGAGGACCTTGATGAAATTATAGCTCGCCATGTAAATCCAATGGCCAGTCATGCCAGAGACTTGATCAATTTTAAATACTATTTGGGTAATATGGGTGGCAGTCGGGAAAATGCAAACAAGTATTTACTCGAGGAAAGAGCAAAAGAACGCGAATAAAATTCATTATCTTCTTCAAGCCAGCAAAGAGTTTCCCGGGAAATTTTTACTTTCGTATCTTCCAAGAACCAAGTCTGCTCACGAGTTCATCACTGTCACTCCAGAAGGATTTCGATTCAGACAACAGAACTTTGATACACTTAATCAACTGTTCAAATGGTTCAAAGAACATTATCGAGACCCACCTCCTGCATCTATGCCTGTTGTAACACCCAAGAATCATGGAACTAGAACGCCCTATGCAACTACGCCGGCCTACCAGGACGGAGTGTCAAGGGTTGGAGCTCCGTCACAAAGTCACTTTAGTCATGCAGCTCCGACGCATCACACTACTCCTCACTACACAACACCTGCTCAAGCCCTTACCCCGTATTCTGCATTCACAGCACACACTGTAAGTATCTTCATTAGCCAAGGCTACGCTTATAAAATCGCTATTTGTGACTTTGGTATTTGATTGTTGATTTTCTTTTCTTTCAATAGCCTTATACACCGACGGCGCAAACTCCATATATGACGCCTTACCAAACACCTTACCAGTCAGGTCAAACTCCACGGTTTTCATCAAATCAGCAGCATCCTAGCAGTTCTGGAGGATTTCTACACCCAGGAGCAGTTACCCCTGGCGGTTATAAGACGCCACAGCAACGGTCATCTCAACACCAAAGTCAGCAACATAGAGCAAGTAGTAGTCGACAGTCTGGGGACAAATCATGGCGGGGAAGGTCCACTAGACTGGCGTAAGGCAGCTGAGGCGTATGCTCGATCCTCACAACAGAAGGGTGTCCAAGGCTGGCCCTCGCAGAGTCGGTCAGTTGCCAGCAGTGTTGTTGCTAGATATGGAGGGGCCGGATCAGTTTTCGGTGGGCCACCAAAAATGCCATCCAAATCTCCTGCTACCACAAGAAATGCAGCACAAGTAATACACGAAGGAATACAAAAGGTAAGGAATCCAATACCAAACTTTGAATGGAAGTCCCTCTCATGTTATTATATTTATGTAACTTTTTCTCCTCAGACAAAACAATTATCTTCAGCTCACAACTATATTCAAAACAAGTCACCACGGTCGGGACGAGAGAGCTTGAAATCCACTCCAAGAACCAATTTCAGTCCAAGAAGCATGGTGGAAAGCTGCGGTGACGAAACCCCGCTTCACGATGAGAATTNAAACCCCGCTTCACGATGAGAATTAAAGAGATCATCATTCAATAATTATTGATTGAGTTTACCCATCGTACACATTCAATTATATATCTAGACTAAGCAATATCAAGTATTCTTACATAAATGGCATGCAATACTGTTTGTAGTTATCTTCATTTATTATACGACTTAGCTATTTAAAACGTTAGCAATAGTGTTTTCTTAGTGATTGTAGAGAAAACAATGAATTTCGTCACCCTACCTGACACTAAAAAAAATATTTACTTGCAAAACTAAGGCTCACACATTCACGATATCATTATCACAATCAATATTTTCTCCAAAACTGTTAGGCGCCATCTTAACGAAAACAACTTTTTTAGAGTGGCCTTCCATACATGATGATATTGATGATTGATTTTTGTTACGTTGAACTGTTTTAACAGATCCTCCTATCAACCAGTTTATCAAGTTCTTTACGTTACTAGGTTACAAACTTATCGCGGTTTTAAGTGAAACGTCATAAAGTAATAGTTAAAGGATGAATGTCTATGACCAACAATTGTGAAGTAATAAAATGTCATCAATTTTTATTTAAAGATAATGCTGTCCATGATGTCGTCTTGATTTATTAAGTTCCGGATGAACTCTTTGCGGAAAACATTAAAGAAACACATTTGATTTAGATAATATAACGATCATATATTTTTATTTTCATCTCCATTTCCAAAATAATTTACATTCTCGTACAAAACGTCAATATTAGTTAAAATGGTGTGCAAGGTTAAAATCATTCTACGTGTTGCGTAATTCCTGAAAACTGTATTTTCAAACTTCTCGCGCTTCTTATTCTAAACGATCCCTTAAGCTATTATCAACTACTTTCATTAAAAAGGAATATTGCATGAACAGGGATAAAAGGGCAGGTATTTTTAATGAGTTTCATCTATACTGTACAAAGCTTTGAAAGCCACTAGTAAACTATAAATACTAATTCTATGCTGTGTTCTTGATATTTCATCATTGGAGGAGTTATTCCTATCATACCTATCATTAGGTATGTGTTTTTCCTTTCTTGATGACTCTATTTTTTGTTCACATTCCGACTTCGTGTTTGACGACATAAAAGGTGATCCCCTGACCGTAATGTTCGTCCTGCGGCATCATCATTTGAGATTCCGGGGCCTTTTCTCGGACTTGAAATATCTCGGCGCTGAAAATAAACGGTTTTTATGGTTAGTTAAATCATACTTTTATTGCGGATAGAGTAATCAATTGGTTTGAAGTTGGGATAAATACTTACTACGTCTAGCTTTTCAGCAACTTTTTTCCCTTGTTGAAGTCGCTTGAGAGGAGATGAAGAGGCTGCTTTGAAGGCAGCACTTTCAGGGCGGGGAACATGCGTTCGTAAACTCGCTCTTGAAGAACCAACTGGGTCAGATGTCTTCTGAAGACAATCCGACTTGGTAGGAGAAGGAGCAACAAGATTGCGAATGTTCTTTTGATTGAGTGGGCGCCCAGGTTTTTTGGACTTTATCGGTTCGCTATTTCTGATAGGTTCCAATGCTGACAATGGCATTATCAATCTCGAAGATCTTTTCGATGGGGCGAAAGACTCAGTCGGTGGTGTGTCGAGGATCGACGATGTAGATTCGTTGGGTCCTGTGTCGGTAGAACGTTCCTCCGATTTTGGGGGTTCCACTACTCGAGATTTCTTTTCGACTGGAATCCGACGTTCAACTGGCAAGTGTGTTGTTGGCGCTCGGGTCCTGAGATTCAAACGTTTTTTAGACTTCGCCACTTTTCTATTATTGATAGGTTCGAAAGCTGGCAATGGCATGAATCTCGAAGATCTTTTCGATGGGGTTAAAGACTCAGTCGTTGGAGTGTCGAGGATCGACGATGTAGATTCGTTGATCCCTTTGTCGCTTGAACTTTCCTCCGATTTTGATGGTTCTACTGCTCGAGATTTCTTTCCAACTGGAACCCGACGTTCAACTGACAGGTTTGTTGTCGGCGCTCGGGTCCTGAGATTTTGACGTTTGTTGGAGGAATCCTCTGCCGGTTTGTCATTTGTTTGAGATATCTTTACAAGCTTCACTGGACTAACAGTAGATTCGTCTTTGACAGATTGTCTTGACACCCTCTTCCGACCTTTACTGTCAGAAGGTTGAAGGGCAGAACTAGTGGACGCTCCTGTAGCCAGCGATGCACACATAAGCGCACGTTTAGTGCATTTTCGATGAAGACTTTTATTCCCAGATCCTGTGGGTGGCCCTTGGGTTGCTTGAATGGAGTCATTCAAATCTGACAACGAATCGTTTCTCCATTCACAGGAACTAGATATTTCGTTAATTTGTACCTGGTCGTCGTTTAACTTGATACCTGGTGTCGGTTGGCTTTGTATATTCGTCTGTGACGATGATGGTGAGATTAACGGAGCAGTGGTCTTTCGGAATGAGTTGGAGGTCACACCACCAGGCGGGACAATTGGCTTGAATTGCATTACTCGAGATGTTTTCGAGCTCAGCAGTTGTGGATGACGCCTTGCACGCATCGGTAGATCACGTGGTGACTGTTGCGGGGATACTGTTGCAGGTACGGACTTCAGTTTTGACGAGCTGCACGTTGGAGCTTTTCCTACACCCTTTTTAACTGGTTCAAGCTGCTGTTGTTTCTGTGATGGATTTGGAGATTCGCGATTTGCTGCCACTGCGGCAGCGTTCCTTGGGGGGTTTGTCGCAGTTGGAGGCTGTACATTACTTGGTTCAATTTTCTCAATGGGGGCATATCTGGTTTGTGCAATGGGCCTACTCAACCTAGAAATTACTCCGTTATTATTTGTAGGACTTCCTGGACTAGCTAGCCTGGAAAGCGAAGGGGATCTTTCATATGTCGCAGTAGAACACGTGGAGTTACGCGGAGATGGAGTCTTTGGTACCCTTGGTGGTCCCGGTGGATCTATTACCACAGTTACAACAGACGTGTTATCGGCACGTAGATTGTTGCTTATCCATCTAAAATAATAGTATACAATAATTGATGAAGTATTTGCAAACGTTTTATCGTGCATAAAGATGTGGGTCTTGTGCGTTGTGCGTACCTGTCTAAAGCTCGATCCACAAGACGCTTGGAAGGATTGATCCAATTTTTCTGTGATGCAGTTGCATCTAAATGACCCAATGCAGCGGCTTGATTCTGACGCTCGTTGTTTTTCTCAGCAAAATATACACTGTTAACTGCGTCTTGGGAGGAAAGCATGTTCCAGAGACCGTCGCTTCCAAGAATGAGACATCTATGTGTATTCACATCTATTTCTATCACTGCTGTGTCCGGTACAGGGGAAACAACAAACTCGTTTTGTTCTGAGTTGTAACTCCACAGATCCCCTACGTAATATATTTTTAAATGTTACTTTGAACTTGCTTGATTTTAATTTAGCATTTTGTTAGGATAAGTTTCTTACCGAGGGATCGAGCTACAGCAAGGAATGGAATTTCATCAATGAGAGTTGATCTTCTCACAGGTCCTTTATGACCTAATCTGGGCCGATTCCACACCACACGAGGAACTCCAGACTTGCTGACAACTTTGCCTCCACACCTACAGAAACAAAAATGTCATGCATTAATGCGTAAGATGCAACTCTTTAGCCTTCGGCGCTTTAGAGGTTTATACTGTTATAAATTGGTCCCTCACTCTTGTATTCTCGCATTTTCAACTGGATTTTCCGGCTTATGGTCCATAGTCAAGGGCTTTGCTTTCCAAAAGTTTGAATTAGGATCTTGATACCCTAAAACAATTCCTGAGTCACCAACATGACCTAAATACAGCTTTCCCCGACGAACAAATGCAACACTTGCAGTTGTCCCTGAAGTGGATGGCAAACCAGACTGCGTCTTTGGCCATTTATCTGAAATAAAACATTGCACCAGTGAAATGAAATGTAATAGGCAATAACGTAAGCAATAACATCTTTTACTATATTAATCACCTAATTCTCGCCACATTGCCTGATGAACGCTAATAAATCCATCTTTAATTGATCTCAACACCAATTCGTCCTCTTCTGACCAAAAGTTCTTTTGTGACACAATGTGGTCCATTAAGTGTGTTTTTGCGTACAACGCGGCCTCCCTACCCCCATGTCCATCAAAGATTCCAAAGTAGGCGTAGAGCAAATCCTTTTCGTCTGCAGTAGGCTGATAAGCTACGCAGAACATATCCTCCATGTACTTCCTCCCACCCTGGTTGGAGTGAGCAGTTACCCGCAGGTTCACTCCGATACTCGCATCCATATTTTGCTGTCTACGATTTATCCGTTTGATTCTATATATTTCCCATTAATCACATCTACTTTTATCACAAATTGTTCATTGGATGTTGCACTTTACTTGCACATGGAGCAAACAGCTCCGAGGGACGTGTCTTTAGAGATTACTTTAACTTTCGTCGATGTCTTTATATCACTACGATAAACTTCATTGTCTTATTCAAATGTTGACGTTATACTGTCGTTGAAACTTATACGTTAAATGCACATAGCGCGCGTAGTTGTGATTGTTAGATATTGACTATTTTCGGTACACTATTTTTGTCCCTGGTTGAACGAGAACTTCACCATAAAACAGCTATGGTTTTATGTATAGTTATGATATTGAATGAAAATCACTTGAACAAACTGTTAGTACTGACAGTTGACCTTCGTGATATTCAAGTTATATTGTTTTCTATGTTAACTTTCTCAGTTTAACCAGTGATGAAAACTGATTGCTGTGCATACCTGAGAATGCACATGTGAAATTGGATTCTGATTTTGTTCTTGCAACTGCTTAAACTGTGTGTTGCATCAAATCTCACGACCAGAATGACTGGGTCGTTAGAATACAATCAAAATATTGCCTTTGGGAACACACAAATGCATGGGAGACGCATTTAGGTTCTTTTCAAAGGATACCAATATAGGGATCCTTTTATGGCAACTGGCAACTGAAATACGTCGTAGGTATCTGTCTGGGGCATACATACTATTATATACCAGCTACGAGGTTTGTATCAAAACTCATTTTGTCATAAACTAAGCACCCTTAGTAAAAACTAAACTTTTGGGAACACTGAAGGTACCACACTGAAGGGAAACTCTAAGGTGAATTTAGATTATATTTTTGCGTTTCAAAATCAATATTGGAAATATCTTAATAGCTTTTCAAATATTAAAATTATGGAAATTATACGTCAAGAGTTCTAGAACCGAGATGTCTGCGCGATTGAAGTATTGCTGTGTCTCGCATAACTTTCAGAGTATATACACGTATAACTTTGTGAAAGTACTGTCTGTTCTCATATGCAGTAGGTGGCAACCAGTGTTTCCAAACGTGACCTCAGACTTTGCATACATGCATTCTATATCATCGCATAACTTGACAGTACTGATCCTTGTTTGAAAAACCATACACAAAAAAGGTTTTTCAATTGCTTTCTTACATTCGTAACGGAAAAACTTTGGTGCAGAGAACTGGCATTTTCTGTTTCATAATGTTTTGTACAATGCACAAGGTTTAATCATATTGAGCCTCTTTTCTCGTGCAAGTCCCTGTTGTTATTGGTGAGAAAAGTTCTACGAAAAATGAGCGCTAAGTTTTACCATGAAGATGGATTACTGGACGAAATCATTACAGAAATCTGGCGCATCCCACTCAATGGGATTTTTACTTTTGGAGCATGTGATGCAATGATAAACATGAAATCTTAATAAAACTATATGTACTATATTAAGAATCACCCGGAAAGTCTTGTGATAGAGCATCGTTCTGTTGAGTTGGGTATGCAAGGAAAGGCCTCTGACTTTATGCCTAGTGCTATTATGAATGATGGTTTTACAAAACTAGGTATCTCATTAAACATAGAATGCAATAAAAAAAGTCGAAATAATTGTGTATTCACGATTTTGTTTATTCCCTTGAAATATTTCTTTAAACGATACAAAGTATTGCGAAACGAGTACAAAGTTTGGTTTATGTGTCCGGAATTTAAATGCTATTAAAATAGATGTAAATCTCTTCAAAACTATTATGATGTCTATGTAAATATATATTTAAATATGCTCTCTTTGGAGGTATCGTGAAATTCTTTACAAATAAATATTTATGGGCATTGTGCGAAAGGTTGTTTTTAAAATCCTTTCTTTGTACATAATAAAGCAATGTAAGCAAAATTTCCTTCCATTATACAGTAGTGGCAACTGTCTGGATAGCTCAAATGAAGTTAAGTTCATGATTAAAAACTGAAGTTTCCAGTTGAAAGAAGAAAAAAAGAAACTTGGTTACTTTAAAATATTTATTGTTGTCAGAGATTAGTAAGGCATGTTATTTAAAACACACATAGTAAGGCTAACACATTGAAAAATTAAATCGCCTACGTAGTCGCCGCTTGGTCATAAGCATATTTAAACTTTATATACATTTTCTTTTCTTTAACGTTTAAATTCAAAGCACCATGAAATTTATGCAATAAAATAACTTTGTCAAGAGACAAAAGCTAAGGATAGCTTAAACACTACTTTTAGCAATATCAAAATACACGTTTTTGGTCGGTCGAAGGCAGACAACAATCTGTTTGCACATGTACAAAAATCTGACAACTTCGCATTAATTTATAGATTCATTTTGTATGACTTATATTTGCTTACAAAGGTAAAAATACTGATAGAAAATATTATTTAATGTATTCCTACGAAGTCATGTTGTAATCCTTCGGATCTAAGCTAACGTGTGAATCCAAACTTGTTGAATCGGAGTCATTACTTTGTGGTCCTGAATAATTTGCAGCTTCTTGTAACCGCATCAGCATACTCATCTATTTACACAAAAATGTCAGGTTTTAAACTCCCATCCAAGCCTAAATCATTCTCATGAAATAAATTGTCATATCATCATTATTGAGCCTTACGAGTGGATCTGATGGATCCCCACTTGATTCCATATTTGAGGTCTTGTTTCCGTCTCCATTAGATCTACCATTAACTCCAACTTTAATGTCGTAACTTACGTCCTCAGGCCTAATTCTGCAAGTTCATACGAAATTTTTGAATAACTCAAATTACAGAGACAAATGAATCAAGCCATGCCTACATGCATGTTCATAGTTTCTCTTACCTCTGAAGTGTAGTTGACTTCCCGGTATTCATGGACAACTGCTGAGACCATGGGTACGTTAAAATTAAATACTGCACTGGATCTTCCCAGGCTGACTTTTGGCCGTAGACTTGGAGACCTTCTTTTGTTGCTTCAATTAGATACGGTACAACTGAATAGTGCCACAAGTCAGTAAACCAAACTTGTGAGTTTGCCACATCCATTGGACACGAGAGGAACAATCTGGGACCAATCGTTACTTCTGCAGAATTGTGAGCTTCTAGGAACTTGTTTATGTGATGCCATACTTTAGGAATCCAATCGACAATTCTAGCTAGTTCAAGATTTTTTGTTCCATTTTGAACGTCCACTTCAATGAGGCGTCGCTGAAGATGTCGACAAAGCAGTCCTTTTACAGGTTCTGTATGACTACTGAATAAAACCCACCGGAAGTGATGATGAACTTGCATTGCTGTGGGTGGGGCATTGGCAGTCTGAGTCATAGTACCAATTATAATAGGACTACGATTCGAATCTTTCGAAGTCTTCGTGGTATTGAGCAACCAGCCATTGAAGACATCCCCCAGGTTTTGCACTTGATGTAAATTATCCAAAATTATCACAGATGGTAAGTCGATCTCTCCGGATCCGTCACACTGTTCTGCCAAGTTGGACAAATAGTGGCGTAGCTCTTTACTGTTTTTATGATCTGCACTGAAACTAGCGATTGCCTCTGGACAAGGTTCCTTTCCTGATTCCGCAACAAGATATTCTCCCAGTTTCCGGGCCAAATATGATTTGCCTGTGCCACTTGTACCACAAATAATTATTCGACCATTGTCACTTAAAAGGCTCATGTATCTTTGTAGAACTGACTTCGGAACAAGAGTTTCAAACACAAGAGCATCCAAAGAATTATGTAATGCTCCCTTCAAACAAATTCTAACTTTCATAACATCTCCAACCAGGTACCCGCAAGGAAGTAACTCCGGACTTGAACCATCCTTTGTGCGTAGTACTTCACCAACCGCGTAACTAAGCACAGAGTCTGCGTTCAGCCCAAGACTTGACACTGGGTCAATACGCATAAGGTAATCCTGACGGGGCAAAAAGAAAACAATGAATACTGTCAAATCATACTGTCAAAAATAACCTAGAATTAACAGTACACGTTCTCTCCTCACCTTAAATGCTCGCTTAACTAGCGAATCCAAAGAATCCCAATTAGTTTTATTTCCAACATTAATAGTCCCAATGATGCACTCCTGTGCTGGAAGACCTTCTACCGGACTAGTATACCTCTCATAACACCCGTGAGATCCTAAGTACACTGCTACTACAATTTGCTTCCCTTCCTTCTCTGCAATGTCGCCAGTTAGAAACATTTCTAACGTGGTGGAGGAAGGTGGAGGTACCTCAGATGCACTAAGTCTCCTATCAATCCCGTCTGCTGTTCCATTCGTCAGGAGGAGAGAGTTTTGCGACGAAGTGAGTGACTTGCAAGTCACCATTCGTTGCAGCCTCTCATTATCCTGCTTCAGACTTAGCATCTCATTCTGCATCCAAAGAAATATTTTCAAAAAATCATGAGAATCTACCGTTACGAAATTTTTCCTTGAAATCTTTGGTTTTTAATTATTACCCTCATCTTATTCACAGTCTCCTTCAAAGATTCCAACTGATGGGCGCTAGTAAGAGCTTCTAGTCTTATGTCTGTCAGTACCATTTCCTTCTCCCTAAGCTGCTTTTTCAATTCAATCCACTGATCTGGGTTCCTCAGTATGCTCCTCATTTAACCTGTGTAACATATGCAAAAATCAAATGATTATTATCATTATCAGTGCCAGTGTTTCAGCGCGAGTGATAAGTATCATGGCTCAAACACAAATAAACCAATTACCCGGTAGACGAGCCTTGAACACTTCTTCCATCATGGCTACCAACAACGCTTCCACCATCGCCATTTGACAATGGAGAATGTGATCCCATACTGAGATTACAGGTAGAGTTGTTTTTGCGACTTTCCCCGTTTGGTGGACTCAGAAGCGGGGACGTTGGCACTGAATTCCCAATCATTCCTCGACTGTTATGTGAGTGTTGTGATTGAAAATGTTGGGGAATTGTTCGATGTTGATGATTGGCATGACTAGTCGACACTTGGTACGGATATGTGGTGGAATAATTTTGATGGTGTGAGTACTCGTCATTCAAATCTGAATTAAGCTGGCCATCACTGTTGAATTGCAGACCATCGGTGGTGTGCTCAGGGCTAGAATCACTTCGAGGTTTGCCTTTGGAGCGGGAAAAAGCCTTAGAAAATGAGCTCCGTAACTAAATAAGTCAAGACATGAATGAATTTTTTATTATTAAATTATCATTTCAGAATGTTTTATCATGGTTTAACATAATTGTTTTCGTCGTACCCATCCCTTCCCCTTTGGATGTTTCTTTTTGGAGCCAGGGCTGTCTGGCGTGACTCGGCTGGCTGAATGTGTGGGCGTCCCTGGTTGCATATTTTGTCCCGTTGTCATAGCATTTGACGTATGGGAATGTGACGTCCCACTGCATGTTGACGATATCGAGTTAATACTTGACACAGAATCTGCAGATAACTGTCTTGCCATTAAACTGTCCCCATCACGATCCCCCACAAGCTCCGTGTCTAGTCATTTTGGCAACTGTCAGACCAGCTTCAACACTTTGTTTTCTTAGGAGCTCAATTGTTTGTCGAAGTTCCGTAAGCTCTGAATCCTTTTGCTCTGCAGTTAGTGTCAGTGTCTGCAGGCGTTGTGTCATGTTTGACAGCGACTGCTCAAAGGCTGCAACAACATGAGCCTATAAAAACAAGCGGACATAAAAATTAATATATGTTGAACATTGCAAACACCGTTCACGCGATAAAAAATATTCGCTGATATTAACATACAATATGATTACAGATTAATTACGAAACATGAATCAATCACTATCAAGATTTTAAAATCTTTTTTCCCGAAAAGGGCACAAAACATCCCACACACTACGCAATTTCAGTATTAATACTTTCGCATGCGCCAATAAAACCGTCTTCTTATGATTTGTGATACATGTGTACCTTTCCTCAAAAATTTTTTTCAGTTCTTATTAGATCTCATTCTTCACGAGCCTTACTTATGCATAATTGATAACTACTCCCCGCGGTCATCGCAAACTATCTCATAACTCAAGCAATAGTGGGTAACTAACGATATCTAAATTTGCCAGCTAACTATAAATTTCGTTGAACATTACATGTCACCTTCATGCGCATAAATAACAAAGATTCAAGATGACATGTTATGCATACTTAAAGGGACTGCAAGATATACTAAGGTAAATGGTAATCAAGTAATCATCGAGAAACCCCTTCTGTGGTTCAGGTTGTGGAGTGAAAATATCCGTATAATTGGCTAGGTGCAAGGTTTAGACTGTGATAGACTAACAAGATGGAGGCAACGTAAACTGTATTAAATGCGTTTCATATTACCAAAAAACAACTCCTGATTCCCCCATACATCATAAAATACATGAGAAGGAGAAGACCCAGATTAAGATTACGAAACCCAGAAGCCTCCCACATTGCGTACATCTTTGGTTTTAGTGTTGTTGCAGGAGTAAAATCAAAGCAACTAACAGAAAAGAAAAAGTGTAAATTACGAGCGTTCCTTTCGTACACACATCACTTGGTCGTGTTGTGTTCCCGATGCAATAGATGCTTTGCAGAGCAACTGTTGTCATGTCATCGTCATCTTAGCATAATGCGATGAAAGTGATGCACACGCACGCATTCTTTTTGGCTTCTTCGGAATAAATCATCGACATTTTTTTCTCTTGCTAAGATTCTTTGGTTGCCTTCGTAAAAACAAGACTAGAAAACTATGTGCGTAAACCCATTGAAAATTGTAGCACTACCCAAAACGGCGTGCAAGGCAGTAAAAACGCCCCGTTATTCCACATTTCGTGTACAACAAGCATTAACTAGAGCTGTCGTGTGGTTTTTGTGGGCAACCGGAAAATACCTGGCACTTGGGTAAGCACCTATTTTTATGTTACACTCTGCGTCTTCACCCCGCTCATTGCAAGAAAGTCATCGTTTGTTTTCATTAACAGTTTGTTCCCAGTAACATAAAACACATTTTACAACCAACCTCGTCTTCCGTTGTCCGATCGATTTCAGGTTTAGTTTCCTTGAGTTTTAAAAATATAAATACGCTTTATCATCCAAACAAAACACCCCATGGAGGAAATTACGTTTTTCCCTACTATTTTTATGCCGGTTATAGTCACGATCTCATTCAACCATGAAACATGACTTATTTGTAATTCCTTTGAGTTGAAATCAGAATAAAAATTGACTTTCCCAATAGTATGAAGTTTTATTATAAACAGGGAAATATAAACAAGCTTGATTTTTTCCTTGTCAGTTGTCAGTGTAATCGGAAATTGGTCTGTTATCTCAGAGTAATGCCCGTATCGTGGTATCATTCACACGTATCAACTTCTCGAGTCATCGTAATAAAATAAACCATGCGGGTGGGAACTCAGAGATTTCAAATTAGTTCTGTCTCCAGATAACTGGACAACATCCGTTTCGGTCATGAAATGAAAGCTGATATGGAGTATTAGTATTAGCTCAACTCTACCCCACCCGTATGCTCAATCACCATTCTCCATTCAACTTGAAACCCCTTCTCTGTCTAACTACTAACTAGTCATGAAGCTATTGACGAAGAAAACAACGAAAAAAAGGATGTGACAAGATAGCCTTACGTAGAAAATTACATGAAATTCATTTCTTCCCTATACATGGCCAAATGGCAAATGCCTTTCAATATTACTTGTGCTTATCAGCAATTTTACTTTGTTTAAGTCTCAAGTAAACACGCTGCAAAACAAGAAAAAGAGATTTTATTTCACCTTCCACTGTCTACTCCGTCTATATTCCATGTTTTGTGATTGAAGATACGGCAGAGATGAAAAAGGTGCGGTGCGATTTATCATTAAAAGCAGCACAATTTGAACTTTCGTTGACGATTTACATGCATGCAAGAAACCATCATCAACCCAGATCTAACCAAAACCCTTCACAATATATTAGACGGCTCGTCAATTTTATTCCTTGAAGATTCAACCAGCGACTGGTACAAAAGTTGAAAAAAAAAAAAAACACTTCCAGCGATCTCATCTCTCATTTATATGCATTATTGTCATCATCACTTTCCCACAAAACCATAGTTATTTTAGATTTCAAAGGGGATTTATGGGGAGCATCTTCCCAGGCAAAAAAAAAATCATATTCCATCCACCCTAGAGAATCATAGCTGCAACGGTGGTAACAAACAACTCAATATGGCAACTGTATTAAATGTAGACAGCGCTATTCCGTTCTGGGGTTTTCAATATTACATGAGCTTGGACGTGCCTTCTGTTTCATCACAGCTATAATACACTTTCTGTTAGTTTTCTAAAAAAAATCCTTGCGAGCGTATTAACTTTTAAACATCCTATGATGTTGCCCAGAAGAGAGACCGTGAAATGAAACAAGATGAATGCGAGATGTAATCGTGATGGGCTATTTAGGTGTAAGAAGCAGCCTTCTCTTTTTCAACGGTGGAGCCTAATGCATTGAAACGTGACAAGGCAGGTGAGGCGGAAAAGAGCTGAATATGTTGGACGTTTCGCTGTGCATATGGCCACGATCTACTGCAGATTTAATAAATCGTAATGAAATTTCTTTGAAAAGAAAATGGTTTTAACATGAGCACAAAAGTCAGCGAAAGGGTTTCGATGAAAAACGGCTTTCAGATAAGCCAACACAATTCCAACTGCGAGTAGGCATGACCAAGTTGCTAAATTGCCAAGAAAAAGAAACATCTACAAGCCTTACATTGTATTCTGTCCAAAAAAAGTTGATATAAACTGAAAGAAAAATAGTTGCTATAATAATCTTTTGTTATATGCTAACAAAATACTATTTAAAACAGTGTTTAAAATGTTGTAACAAATGCTAAAACTTCATGTTTCTAGCAAAAACCCGTTCGTTTGCGATTAATACAAATTAAGGATAATTGTCCTATATGTGTTTTTCGAGTATTTTGGAGATGATTTGAAGCCACAGCAAATTAATGATACTTTATGGCGTCTGCCTGCATGTTAAGTGATGCTAATTTAGTTGCCCTCGACTATAACACTTTTGATGACCGAAATATATCAGCGCTCTTTTGTACCATAAAACTAGCGCATTGTGAACGCGTTAACACTGTCACGTAAACGAAACACATAATGATAATAATGAGATTAGTGGTATGTCTAAAATGAATGCAAATATTTTATAGTTGCACACCATTCCATGGAATTTCGTAAAAGCTTGTGACTGTGAAGTCGACAAGAGAAAAAATGCTTCCAACATTTTCTTGAACACATGCAGACTGACGACTGACAAGACAATACAAAAAATTACATGCTCCACATTGCATAAAAGTTCTCAAAGTCGAAATGTTCAGAACTGTGTTTGCAGAGTTTGAGTAAATTTTTCATTTATGTAATAAACAAATGAATGGACGCTCAGGAAAAAAACGAAAGAAGATGAAACTTGAACCAAGACGGTTTGCGAACGGTTAATAAAAACATGACTTGAACAGTAACACAATTGTAATGGCTCTAGATTTGTGATTACTTGGTAGTAATATTTAACGATATCCTTCACAATTCTTATGGATCACAGCCAGGAAAATGTAGACGAGCTTTATCATAACAATGGAATCACATTGTAAAGAATATATTTACCATTTTATATTACCATCACAGCAGTTAATAGTTTCCATGAGTGCAAGCACGCCTTGTGGCTTTCACGATCCCTTACGTTTGTCACGATTACAGCTCATTAAATCTTTAGCTTAGCTTTTAGTTACACTCCCAGCTTCTCGCAAGAATGGAGTCACGAATTGGAATATAAAATTAGTTGGAGCGTCAGTTTCCATTACTGAGCATCTCTCTAATACATGTTTATGCATCTGCAGAAGGATAATATGACGACGAAAGCATTTTACAATCAGTTCCTCGACAAGCAGGATTTCATTCTAAAATATTTTTTTTGCCAGAAATACTCACTGGCACACCTTAATTTTGTTGAAGCTACAAAATAGCTTAGCCTTCTATGAAAAGATTCCAGTGGCAAGTGAAGGTTTTTAATTGCAAATAAGGTTTATGAGATTTTGTTACATTGCCATATCGTTTCAGTATGCGGAATTATAAACAGTTAAATTAACACAAAAAGAATTTGCCTTCAATATGTTCCAGAACGAACACAATAATACGGAATTTAGTGAAACAACGTATGCGAATATGAGGACCACATTGAGCGGCAACTGATTTAGATACTCCATTACTTGTCTTTAACTAGCAACAATATGTTTTTATGGAAGGCAATTAGCCTATGTAACAAATAGATTGTAGTGCACTATATTTTAATGGGCGTGATGTTCCTGCTCATTTGAAGACATTAAAAGCAATGCAGTCGCAAAGGTTTCCAAAATTTCGTTATATTCCCCAAAGCCTTATTGCAAAACCAAACTTTACTTTGCTAACGTTGAACGTACAACTTCCTGGGATTTGTGCTTTGCGCTATGTAAATTTAAACTTTGTTGTCTAGTTTCGCAAGTTACCTGAGGAGACGCTTGAAGCAATGGACAACTTCTATATCGACCCCGTCTAATTGCAACTTCCCACCATGGTACGTCTTTCCTAGTTTGACGCCAAGGTATTCCGTCTTCCATGACGGGTTCTAAGGGAGGTGCTTTCGGAAGGAAACAACTTCGATGAAAGTTACGAATAGTGTTACCATTACTCGTACAGGTGCAACTTCCACCGTTACCACAACTACCGACACTACTACCACTTCTATCCACAGGGGAAATTGAACCAGCGATCGAGTTTCCTAATGAAGACGGCGCACTTGGATAGCTCTCTACATCTACTTCAATACCATTTGACACTGGGCTAGAACATGACATAATGCCATTTTCACGATTATGCAAAGCTGCAGCAATGCTATTGTCTGAAATAGAATTACGAAGACGGCCAGTTCGCGCACCCACACCCGTTTCTTGAACTACCGACTGGTAAATCGGTTGCTGCGTAGAAAAGTGAAACTGTGGCTGGGGCGGTGCCACAGGGGGAGGCACAGGCCGAGCTCCTCCACCGAATGTCATTGAGGTGGATTTCAAGATAGGAACGTAACTGGAAGTCTCCATGGAAATTGGATCCGTCTCGTAAGTAGTGGAATGAAACTGATGAGCTGTTGCGAGGGATGGAGGCGTTGATTGCATGCTTGCGGATTCAATTACAGGAGAGTTTTTGTCGTTTCCAGATTTATTGCTGGGAAGAACCAACTTTTTCAGTTTTCTTCCCAAAGTATTTGATACAGTGGAGCCTGATTTTCCTAGACGCATACTGCGTCTATTGTTAGCTGAAGGATTCAGTGGGATCCTTGCATTTACAGGTGCAGGGACAAGGGCAAGCACATGCAGATGTAACAGGCTGAGGTAGCTTTGAGCAGGATGGATTATTACACGAAAGATTCATTGTAGGGGATGAATTCCTGCCGATTTGGCCATATATTTGATACGGCTGTCCAGTTGTATTATGCAAAGTGTCTCTTCCGTTCCTGAGGTTCAAGCTTGGATGCTTCGACAAAAGTGAAGCCGATTTAGCGCTTCCATCACATTTCTCAGGGCTGGTTTTCGTTGCTGAATCAAGACTATAAGGTTGAGCGTGAGATTTTGCAAACATACTATTCCTCGGCCCATTTCCACCCGTAGTAACGACATTACATGTAATACTTTTCCCTTGAAACGAAGGAATTTTTGGCGGTTCAGTTGGCACAGGAGAAAATGGTTGCGCTAGATCATAAATTTCTTCTTGCTGTCTCATCGCAATTGCAGCAGCACTACGACCCTTCCTCTTCCTTACTGTTGCAAACCCGTCATGAACTTGATATAAACTCATTGTAGTCGCGGAACTACTCAGTGGCAAAGGAATGGTTTGAATCGGTAATTTATTGCACACATGTGGGTGATTCAGTCTTGGATTACTTCCACTCATGCTACTGCTACCTGCCGAACTGATGCGGCTACTTGTGTCCCCACGACTTCCAATGTCGCCAATACCCCCGCTTCCAAATGCACCTCCACCACCACCTCCTCCAGAAACACTTCCGGTCGTACTGCTACTGCTCCCGCATGAACTTGAAAAGGAACTCGCATGATGAATGTAAGAGGAAGGGTTACTAAACTGATTTCCACTGTCGCCTAATCCTAACGATCCTTCTCCAGGAATGTCAAGAAACGTTGGTGGATGTGGCACTGAAAACGTTGACACAGATGAAAGTGACGGTTGTGGAGGGACCACCAACAAAGGAGGCGGAGGAGGTATAGACTCCATCATTTTGTCGCCTCCACCCACAGCTACAACCATTTTATTACGTAGGAATCCCTACTTTGTTTCTAAACCGTTCATTCTCAAAGCAAATAACACAGAACGTCACTTTTCATCACCATCATTGCCGGTCGTTACGAACAAATCATCGTACATAAGCTCCTATCAGAAATACCGATCTTAAAGCTCAGTTCTGATTTATAGAGCTTGTTTAGAGCAATTTGAAATACTCACGACACAGAACATTGTCACTATTCTGAATGAACAAAAAAAATGTTTCATGGTCGTATGATTCTGTGCAAAACTACTGGCTCGTAGGTATAATATTTGGCAAATGTCAAAATAAAGACACGCGAGACAAAAAAAAATGTATCAATATCCGAATTAGGCAAGTGGAGCTTGTCGTATGAAATGAAAGTACAACGAAAGTCTTCTCATCAACAAGACAAGCTCTGAACATAAATCCATTATAGCAGCCACAAGTGACTACTTAGGAACTTGAAGTGATTATAATTGCCACCATCATACAAACTTTAGCTTTGCCACTAGTGCCGGTACATCCACTTAGCAAAATTGCTAATGCGAACATTTTTTTTTTTTTGATTTGTTCAGATTGCATGGAAGAG
Organism: Salina celebensis; assembly: GCA_036561885.1. NCBI lineage: Eukaryota > Metazoa > Arthropoda > Collembola > Entomobryomorpha > Paronellidae > Salina > Salina celebensis. The sequence continues at coordinate 26,357 of JAAXOA010000300.1, forward strand.
AAAAGTTATGGCTGATAAAATCCTGGCACTTTGGCACTTGTTATTGTTGAAGCATCATTTTCTTCCTTGTTTTTTTTCTCTGTTGCCACTTTTCGATGTTCACATGAACAAGCAGAACGTTTGATTATACGCTGCTGCTTTTCAATGATAAAGATGCGTATACTCCATTCACCTAAAACACTTTACGAGTCAGTCATAAAAAGAGCGTCTATCACTCTGGGCACCCAGCAGCGTAAAAACTGATCTACAAAAATACCTCTTCCACTAAGCTCTAGTTGAACGCTGTAGTCACATAGTCTATTCACTAACAAGCCAACTTATCCATCTGCAGAAGCAACAAGAAACAATGCCAACACTAGAAACCACTCAAATGAAACGAAAATCTAAGCACTTTTTTCGTTATTTCGAAACACGTTAGAAGAGAGCTGCCTTCTTGTTTTCCTTTTGGAAACAGGGAAAACGTTCGCTATAAAGCAGCCTGCTCCCAACCCTCTCTCAAAAGCAACTAAGCTCTCAACAATTAGAAACGAAGTTAGCATGGGACCGAGGAGCACAAAAAATATTCTTTGTTTGTTGCAACATCTACAACCA
>JAAXOA010000301.1:0-26834 GCA_036561885.1 Salina celebensis
TAGGAAAAAATATTTTAATTTAAGTCATTAATATATGAAAGCACACTAGTTGTAGTATTGATAGCAAAAAATGCTATCTCATATGTACACCGAAAATTGAATTTTAAGATATGTTTTGGTTAACTAAATATGAAGTTTCTAAATAAGCTTACCAAAATTGTAAATGAATTGATCAAGAAATGGACTGCGTAGGGAGCTTTATTTGATACAGAGGAATTATAATTTAGTGATGATGTAGGTACTTTAATTTTGTAGTTAATACAATGCCACCGCCAATCCGTCTATAATATGCATGGAAAAACTTCCTGGTGGTGAGTATTTTCATAATAATTGAATGTCCAAAATAGCTTTAGATCAATCGAGCAGTAGCAGTTTTAATTTCATAGGAAGTATAAAAAGATTTTTTAATCATAAAGCAAGTCATAATATAAAACCGTAAAATATCCTATCGAATTTGATTGCACCGAGTAAAATAAATGAACAAATGCAAATATATAAATTGAAAACCTAATGTGATAACGACCAGATGGTGTTATTTTTTGGATGCGTAAATTAGTTCATTCGTCAACTTTTCCAATTCGCAGTCTATTTTCGAAAGGTCAAAACAACATTCCAATTCAGAATGCTTATTGCAAATTTATTCTGGGCATTTCATTAACTTATAAATAAGCTCGCCCTCCGTTAAAAAAACAACTAGCAAGGTTGCCACTCCTTGAGATAGTCCACGTCTTGCTAGTTCCTTGTCTTGCTGGTCATTTTCCAAAAAAATACCTTCTAATCCCATAATCATTGTATATTTCATCTAGTCGCAGTTTCAAGTAACCAGAAACAAACGGACAAACATGAAATCATCAAGATGTTTGGTAAACAAGTCTGTCATAACACCGCTTCAACTTGAGTCGATCGAGTTGTACAGCCAAACATTTGGAAGGATTCCGTGCATTTGGAAGCTTGAAAGCAGAGATGGAAAAGTCGTTGCAACTGCACATGATTGGGACAAAAATCTATTGTCTTGGCTAATAAATGTTTTTATTATCTCAGGGCTCCTCGGCGTCGGTTCTGTCATGCTATACCTATATCTGATTGGAATTTCCGGTTCTGGCACACTTCCGCCATGGATTATATTGAGCTCATACCAGACTTTCTACCAATGTTTTGCAGCATTTTTAATAACCTTTGAGGTTGGCACATACGTAAACTTTTCTTTCAACACTCACTCATGTGTAGGACTCATTAGACTCCAACAAATCGAACACAATTGTGAGCTATCTAAACGTTTGTACTTTTAATGTGCGCTAATATATTATGTATATTTTTTTAATTCAATCAAAATATGTTAACTTATCACAACAGGTATTTCAGAGATAACTCAAAATGACTCAATGATGGTTCTCAAAGAAAAGAGGCAATCCACGAATCGCAACTCATGCAGATGTGAGCTATGTACGAAACGGAGAATAATCGACTTTGCCGTGTATATTGGATTGATTCTCCTATGATCTCTGGTTATCCCCATTACGGTTATAACCGCATATTTAGATATAGACACATTATACCTTCCATTCGAACTGTATTTACTCCCACATGCGTTTGAGACGAATATCCAGTCAATACTCTTAGGCAAAGGAATCCGTCTTTTATTGTGGATGGTTCAGGTGTTTGAAGTTTGCCGGTTTTTTTTGCATTACTCCTTGTTTCATTGTCCTCTGTAGTATTTCTTATGCTCTCAAACGTTCACAAGTTAATTCATACCAAAGACAAATGTCATACCTTCCATGTTCAACTACCCCGATTGTTGTTGTCGTTGGCAACGTTTGTGGACGGAAGCACAGGCTTTTCCCTGTTAATGGCGCATATTTTGGGAGTCTCCCTCTCTTGGATGGCTTTCAAATGCTTTGGGAAATTTCCAATTCTGATTTATCTTTCTTATGTTACATTACTCGTTTACATTCTTATGTCGTAATGGTAGCTTTAATTTCACTTTAAAAGTTGCGAAATATTTCTGATAGTATGGTTCGTAATCGCCGGGAAATGAATTATTGCGCAGGACCGGTGAACAAGACACAACGTGTTGCGTTTAAGGTGTGGAGGGCAGAGAAATGTCTGGAGTTAACGTTTTCAAGGCTCTTTCCAATCCGAGAAGGGTTTACAATGGTGTACTTCAGCCGTTTGATTGACAATGTAGTAAATTCGATATTGTTAATATAATATGCGACTTCCCAATACGCTATACTATACCGCCGTAGAACGTAACGAATAAGCTTAATATTCGGCTTCAAATCACCATATGCGTAAACAAAACGGTAACTGACGCAAGCCAAACGTTTTTTCTGTTCTGTTTTTTTTATTTTGTTTTATATACATACCTCTGCTTTGGATCTACATAGTTGTATTATGAGTTAAATATTTATAAAAAATAAAAATTTACTGTCCAAAATACGCCACCACGATATTATATCCTATATATGGCCATTAATTCAAATGTACAATTAATTCATTAACAACAATCGCTTCAAGAAGATATGTATGGGACAATTTATCAGTTATCAATCACCATTGATTAGTCACATACTCCAGGAATTATTGGTGAGTTGGTCTCCAGTTTGAATGAGACAATGCCTGAAAGCCCTAACTCTTCTTGTAAATATTTAAATATTACTATAGTCTCCGTCTGTGAGGACTCAATTTCCATCCGCGAATTTTACTCCAGATATATTAATGTTCTAGTCAGGATTCTGATATACTTAGGTACATGTCCAATATAATGAATGACTTGCTATAGTTTCATTAACACCTTCATGGGTATATCAGTAAGCCAATTGATAATTAAAGAATAAGAATGAAATATGCCATAAAGAATTAAAATTGTATTAGACAATTACAAAATAAACGATACATTATGCTGCTATTGACTAAAATTAAAGAAACGTAAAATTGGTAGTTTTACTATCTAGCAATATTGATATTGCTCACAACCATGCTTGATTTTTCACTAGATTCTAAGCAGGAGTTGAAATAGAAATAACATAATAATATTTTTCTACCACGAAACGCATCTTATGATTAGCTATGCGGTAGCAAGTAATCAATTTAAGTTTGGCAAACGACCTCATATTTGAAACCTGTTGCCATATGCGCTTATAAGCCGATGCCAGCATTATTAGGTCAGTGTGTATGCTGATCTCAATTGCAGCTGTAACACAAGCAGCAAAGAGAAGCATTAACCAGCCTACAAATACATTGACCATTCTATCCTGCATTGCTAAAGGAAACACATTGTTCCTCGGTTCACCCATGTTCCATTTTCCTACTCGATACTTTTTAATTATTTGAAGTAATTCTTCACCCCAGTAGGTATAAATACCAGACTCGTAAATCAATTGAACTACATTTCCAATATTGTTTGCCTGGATCCCTTCTACAATAATAAAGCTTATTTCTGTAAAAATGGGCAAATCACTTGTGTAACAGCGCTTCCTCATTGTTAATGTTTTCCCCTCAATGCTAGCTTTCTCAATTACTTCATGAATAGGAACTGTAATGCGAGGTACCGAGTGTCGATTCGTTATAATCGCAAGTTTTGAAGGGGAATTCTCCAGCAAAGCATTCACCAGAGCTATCACAGATGGATAATGCAATACATTCTTTAACATTAGGTCAGCTACTTCCACAGTTTTTAGTCTAGGATTATTAGAACTAGTATATTTTGTTCGTAAATGTTTCATCTCTGACGCAGCAAGTGTCTGGAACCAGGTCAGTCATGAATGGAGAATCGTGAGCTAATTTATAATTGTTCTGAAATAATTCCTCAATTTTAGACATTTTCATATCCGGATTGGGCGTCGTAGTTATACAAGTTAGATAAGCATCAAAGTAGTTGCCAAATATAACTCCTGTAATTACAATGATCTGAAATAAACAAACTTTTTTCACGGTGGGGGACACCATTGCTTCTTGGCTTATCATCGTGGGCAACATGGACATGTAAGATAGATTTGCTTCCTTCCTTTTGAGTAGGTAAGTACCGGCAATCAGCATTGTGAATGCGACCACCCAAACATTGGTTGTTACAACTTTACCAATTAAGGAATGAAGATATATACTGTCCACATACTTCTGGCGATTTGCACAGTACGTGAAGACAAACTCAGTCGTTGGTGGCATGAAAAACAAACGGACGTTGGAAACATCACTAGGCATTAAGTTTTGAACAGAGTAAGTTTCATTGGCAACCGTACTGGCAAACAGATACAAACGAGTTTCAGACGAATACTTTTTGTAATGAGCCAAACTTGTTCGCAGGGTCAGATTTAGTTTCGTACTGACAATGTTAGCTAAGTGAAGATGTGGGTATTTGAAGACCACTTCGGGATGGAGAAAAGAGTGAAAATCCCGTTTTCTTGGGTAGTCGAGAAGAAAGTTTTGCACCTCATTAGTAGATGTTGGCCACCTAGTGTGGACGTTTAAAATGGGAGTGCTAAACACACCACAGTTTACCATGTATTCAAGGTAAACTAATGCTACTAAATATATTCCCATCGCACTTATTTCACTTAAAAACCTTGGACTACGGCACTTTTATTAAGTGTTAGCTTTCTGTAGCAACGGTCGCGACTGATACGTTGATCATATCGAATTTGTAATATGCTTGTATGCAATTATTACTGAAAAGAAATTATTCTTCAGCATAACCGCAAACCTAATATCTAATTAACGGCAGACACGAGGAAATAAGATTGTTTGAAACCAATCAGGACGTCGGACACGTAATCTAGTCATTTCCACGTGTCGCCAAATGACAATAGCGCTCCAATGGGTTTACTTTTTCAATTTTCTGATGTGTGTATCTCCTATTTACATATGGGTAAACCTTCAGACGTACAATTAAAATCATGTGAACAAAGTAACACGAGCGTGTCAATTTGCTAATTATATAACGACGATATATTGTGCCTTATCGACAACATCCGATACGATGAGTTCAGGTTGTTAATTAACTGTTTTAATTGGTAGCCAACGAATATTAATTTAATATTATTAAGATACAGCTTTAAAAAATATTATTTTATTAACATTACTGTGTTTTATCCTAGTTTTTCGTAGCATCCTGCATAATCACATATTCTGTATATTTAAGGGTTCCTCAAATTTTGACGCAGTAGAAATATTGTCACGATGGGCAATGATTAATATATTTATACATACAGATCTCGATGTGCTCATGGTAATATAATTTGGAATTGTTGGGACGTCAGTATGATTACATGTTTGGTTGAAATATGATCTATAACCCACGTTATGATGATCTTAATACCAGTTAAATCCCACATGTATTTTGGTCTAATTACGTACATAGCGTTTATTGAGTCACTGTCTATCGTTGCATGATAACAAAGATAGATAAATCATTAGGGGCGGTCCAGCCACCTTTCCTAGAAAGTTGTTAACCATTATACAGTTTTTGATAAATACTTTAGTATTCCTGGGATCCTCTTGAAAAATTACTTCTGCGTTGTGGACTTCTTATCACGCTATAGTACGATATAATAACTACAGTGTACTGCGAGCAGGAAAATCACTTCAGTCTGAGTTCTGAAGCTCGCTATAAAATTACAACATTGAAATTATAGATTTTAAAAGTCAACGCTTGACTTTATAGTGAAATGGATTCAAATGACAAGTTTATAGCCAAAGTACTTTCAATAGTTGTCCTTTCCAGTTTCCTGGTGATGTTTGTATGTTGCTGTATATTTGCCAAACCTTTAAAAACAAATCGAAAATCCTGCACCCAACATTGTGTCAGGCGGTAAGAGACAAATTTCCTTAAAGCATTTATAACAGTTGAGTTCATCTAATTAAAGACATTGATTTGATATGTTCGTTTTGACATTTTAAATTGAAAGCAACTCAAGAGATGACCTTGAACCACAGCAAATAATTGTCCAGTTACCAGCCAATTTGTATTACGAATTTGGAGAAACTCCTTCTTTAGAGATTATCCACCACACCGTACTATTCCCTTCAGCTTACATTCATAACTGCTAAATGTTAATATTTTTTTGAGATACAATTCCAAAAATTATGCAATTTCTGTGATTACCTCGAGAGCTAAAAGATTCTCACAAATATTTTCATTGAAATAAATGACGTTACCACGGACTGTCATACACATTTACGTCATGAAACTTGTGGGTTGATTCATTGACCGTTTGAACCATGACGTGCGTTCAAGAATTAACTAAAACATATAATAAATAGAAGAGATGATCGTTCAAAAGAACGCGACCAGGCACCCAACACGACTTTTCAATTAAATATTCTAGCATCGTCATCAATCGGTATAATCTGTTGCTTCTCGTGCGTCCGTCGAATTATAGCATGAAATGTCATATAAATATTACATGTTGCAAAAATAGCATTTACACAACTTATCAGTAATATGTTATCTCCATTGATAAGCCACACACTCAAGGAGTTATTGTAAAGTTAGTCAACACTTTCTTTCATACAGGTCGTTTAATTATTACCCTGCGTCTGCCTAAACCTGAATCAGCGTGACTGACATTTGCACAGCTTCAAAATGACGGGTACTCTGTATATGTGGTTATTTTTGGGCATGGTTGTTCTAGTAATTATCTATCTACTTGTAAGAAGTCGCTGTTGCAGAAGAGAGTCGGGTTTTGTTGCTCCAATCACACCCAACGCCCTGGCTGTGATACGTAAGTTAATTGTCATTTCGTTGCCATCTTATGTAAGTTTTTGAAAATTGTCAATTTGAGTTTTTATTTATCGTTAGATTCAGCCCCAAGAAATATTCCAAACGACGCCCAACCGCAGTCAATATGGACCACTCAATCTGGTGTAGCTCCAGGAGCCATTGGAACTCAACCTGCAGGCGGTCAAACATTTTACTACAACGATCCTCCGCCCATGTACAACTCCATAGGGTTTGCAAAACCTAACTAGTATCATTGTGTAAACAATTTCTTCTGACAACTCAAAAATTCTTTAGAGCACCCATATTTAAAGCCTTTAATTTTAACGAGGCTTTACGATTTATAAAATTATGCTTGTGGTTAGTGATTTTATCTCGACATAACTATATTACGTACTAATAAATCACGTCATTGTTACTTGAGTACAATTCCATTTCATGTTCTGACGTAGAAGTTTGTCAAGTTTGTTTGGTTTGATGCGTGATTAATAACAGCAAGTAATTTGCAGCGATACGTCTCCATATCTCTGACAGATGGTCTACTAATTTGATTGATCCGGTGAATTTATATTGAAAGTATAGAAACAGATTCGATAGTACAAGATAAGTAAAGAAAAAAATCATTGAGTGCTGGTTTCAAAGAGTAAGAGTCAATTTCAGTCATGTGTCATTGCAGTTTTACTTTTCAGTTTTTTTCCGGTTTTTCCATAGATAACTCGTGAGGTTAGCCATCACACCATTATCAAGCCACATTTTTAATCATGTTTTTTTAACTCCAGAATTAAACCCTGAAATTAAGACGATCGATGCAACGTTGATTTCCACAGTTGGCGCCTTCTCCGGTGTGACACGATTTTGGTTCGATTTTGTGACAGTCATTCAAATGATCTTAACGTACTTTGTGCCTGACCCCTCCAAGAACGGTTGCATGTTGTATCAAACTTGCAAATAAATTGAGAATTTTAGCAATACTAAACGCTTAGATTCATTCAAATTTTTATTGGTTTTATTACCAAAGGCATGGTACTCACTATGAAATGATTTTGAAACGGATGCACTGACGAGCCGCCGACTAATAAAGCTGCCACAAGAGAAGCCCTGTGATTGGAATCAGTGTCCAGCCTGGGACGAGGCGACCAGCCGAGCTTGACTTGCGTTTGGACTTGGTCGGAGGAGCAGGGATTAGTGTGAAGCCCTTGACAGGATCGCATCCATCTGGAGTGCAGTAGCACGTGGTTTCATTCAGGGCCAGTTTGTTTTCCAGTGTAAATCTTCCTGGAGACGCATTTATTGACGTGGAAGCCCGAGCAGAAGTATTCCCCGTTGTAGGTTACCTTGCCAAGATTGAAGACCCTCGCCTTGTAGCCACATGAGAAGTTCCTGGGATGCTTGCAAGGAAGGGTCACTTGGGAGCTCAGATCCTTCCCCTGTCTGCATTTTACTACGAAAACAAAGGAAAACGGGGAAAGATGTAGCCTTGAGAGTGAAGGATTTGTTGCTTTTGATCACTTACGGGCAAAGGACGTAGGTACGATTCCTACCAGAAAGGCCCAACCAACGAGAATGCCCACAAAGGCGGTTTTTAAAGATACCGTGAACATCACTCCAACCGGGTGCTATGAAATAACAAAGGAAACTTGTGGGGAGGAGTTTTTCCAAAGGTGAGGAATACGAAGAAAATATTTTGCAAAAAAAAAAAAAAAAAAATTAATGTTTGGTAAATTTTGAATAAACAAACACAAGATAACAATGGCATGATTCATGGCAACAGTTTCTGACGCACATTAGCTCTGGTCAGGACCTGATAAATAAAACATGGGTCTCATCACACCCCAACAAATGCTGCGGTAATTAACCACATGTAATTAAATTCGCATGGTAATAATCTTTCTTTGGTTAATCTGCATAATTTGTCCAGTAGTATCTGAATGTCTGAGTGTAAAACTTGACGACATAGTGCTGATGACCTGAGATGTTGCAAAGCTCAATAGGAAAAACTTAACAGATATTATGATTTTTCATTCGGATAAAGCCCTGACCCTAGCATGAGTCAGCACGTTGCGCACCCAACCCATCTTGAGCAGAAACAAAGTTGAACTTTTATGTTAAAATTATGCGAATACATTCCATTGCTAGTGATGGATTAAAAAAAGTTGGGTAAAATCGGTATGTACGAGCTTATTCAATGTGTTTTATTCAAGTAACTAACAGCATTTTCCAAACTATAATATAATGACGAAACCACTATTTAAATCAGGTACCAGAACGTCCAAATTGAGAACCAGCCTCACATATGTCCTACTGCTAACTAAAACTAATCCAGGCTACGATTTACTCTTTGCCGAAACATCGTCTGCGAATTTTCATTTCAACCCTTTTCAGTGAGTGATGCATACCACGCCAAGCACACCCGTTCCACCGATGCCCCCAAGTACCCTATGGGCCAGGGCCCACGAGCTCATATGGGGCCCCGAAGTGGCCCCCAACATTTTTGTAAAAGCACAGCAATTTATGGTTCGCACGGTTTAAAGGCACGCCAATTCTCTGCTTGGCACTTAAATATGCGCTGTATCAGCGGAGGTGGATGCCTCAATGTTAAGATGATAATGATTCACTAACTAAATGCAGTCGATATCAACTGATCCTGTTACCGGCCTTGATTGGGTTTAAGATAGAATCAGATGTATGTAAAAGGGTTTGCCGTTGTGATCAATGCGTTTTTCAAAACAAACAAAATAATTTTCATCAGTGATGCAAGAATACATTTTAAACCGTTTCCAAGTACAACATACCTAACTTCATTAATAACATACTCTGTTACTGGTACTTTTCTTTTGAAGCAAAAACCAGACATTTCAGTGCAAGCAGTGTAGGAAAATTCAGCCGTTAAAGTAAAAAAATCCACTTCTGGCTCAGTTTTTTACATAGGACAATCCTGCGTTTTGGGTCTAAAACTGATCGCACAAATGCTGGTCAGACGTCGTATTGTCCCTTGTTACTGTTTTACATTATATTTCTTGCATTCTGAAAGCTTTGACCTTTCCTGCATGAAATTCATAAAATGACCGGCGTTTGCATTAGCCAAACTTGACCAAAAAATTAGAGGTAAGTTAATCACAAATCCGATCATGTTTAAGGAAAATAGAACGCTAGGAACACTTCTTCCAAAATATTTTGACCCGCTTTTGGTTTTTTAAACTATAAATTCGTCCAATTTAAAGTCATGGAGAGTGAAATGGCGCCTGTGGGGGGCCCGCAAGCCTATTCGTGACCAGGGCCCCGTCATGCATCGGAACGGGTGTGACGCCAAGTTCCCCAGTTGACACCATTAGCGTAAGTGGTAGCGTAACATCTTGTCCTTGTGCTGCCTGAACTTCGGCACAGTCTCTTGGGCGTTTATCATTTCCGTTCATTTGAATTTCATTGTGGAACGTATCACCTGAAAAATAAGTAAAAGAGTGATTCTATGTTCTTGTATGCCATATTCAGTTTTCGATCATTCATACAACCTAGGCACACCTTGACAGTATCCAGCATCCAAAGCTTGAACAGTCAAGGTTAGAACAAGGTCAACCAAAACAATTATCGGTGCTAGACCAACACGAATGGAAACATTAAATAGAATGGTGAAAAATGTTGTTATATAAGTTTTATGATGTAACAAAACGTAAAAATTCTCACCAATGCTGACCATGACGTGCACTAAAACAAACAAGAATTTTCTCAGAATTGAATGTGGCGGAGTAGAAGAAATGTGTATTGATAGGAGAATTAAAAACAGTTTGAATGTTTCATAGCTTCAATGTGAAATTAACCGTAGGTGAGCCAAAAGGCTACGTGCTGTAAAGAGAAATGCTTACTAGTTGGAGGCTAAAACAGAACAAATCTTTATGTCATTCTTTTCTTGTGATGAGAATCATGAATGAAAATTTACATATATAATCTAATAGCCATGCGCCAATGCAAATACAAGAAGCTGTTTAATTCCATGAATGGTTAAAAATACAACGCATATGATGGAGGAACATCCAAATGCAATTTATTGAGAAGTTCAGGCATTGCTAGTTAAAACATCAACGAAGATGATGCGCACTCCACTCCCAAGTATTTCCGAGATTGAATCAAAGATTTGAGTGCATTAATCAAGGTGTAAGCTTCCATGTAACCATACCAATCATGAGCTTGTGATTAACATGATAACGTAACAGTTTATATAATGAGAGATTTGTTTGTGGTTCTTTCAAATTTTATCAAGGAATGAAAATCTACGTTTGATTGGAACGTTGACGTCCGTCTATCGCAGTCTTCTCATATGACCAGGCTGTGAACCTGGCCTACAGCCAAATTCAATGCTAATTCATGGATTCCTCTCATCTCGTTACTGAATTTAAATCATGGATGCCAAAAAAGTTAATGATATTGATATATTCTGATGTGTATTTTACTTTAAGACCTGATAATACTGTTTGACAACGATCAGAACCCCAAACACTTTGTAGACTGCGTGTTTACCAAGAACGTACGGATATTAAAATTAATGCCTTCTTGAGATCTAAAATACTTCAGTATGTACAACTCAAAGAGGCTATGCATGAATATTTAATAATACTATCTTGTTATTTTGTCGGATTTTCGTGTCCAGAGTTATTTTTTCAAAGTCAATGTAAACGTCCACGACGAAGCCATGGCGATTAATATTTTACAATGACGGTTAGAATACTACGAGAAGAATGTTTGCCCAGTTCCCAGTTTGGTACATGTTTATTACTCTAAATCACAAATGTTAAAGGAACTCTTGCTGGTAGGGAAAAACATTACTACTGTTATGGATATGACTAAATATTAAGTATTATAATATATTTTTGCCTTGAAAGCATGTTTAATGCTCTGTAGTTTTTAAGTTTTAGTGTTTAAAGTATTTCGTGTGATAACGTCCGTAAAGGTTTTCAAAACAAAACAGTTAAAGAATAAATATATAAATACATCTCTCTATAAAAATATAGGTCTCTATGAATATGCATCTAGCTCTTCGTAAATAAAGTCAGGTTCAATCACTTGAAATCGTCGTCATCAGTATCATCTTCAGTGGTTTTGGTAACACTAGACTGGGTGTCACTGTCAATTGTAACAAAAGTCCCCCCAATTGGCGAGAGTTGGGTATTTTTATACGTATACGCATGCGCCACACCAGCTTGTGCTGACTTCAAGTCATTGTTCTGGAGACGCTGAGGATCTCCTCTCGTTGCATATGCGACACTCTGCTCCTCTCCTTCTCCTTCCCCACTTGTGGCTACTGCCGTCGGCTTCTGGTTATCATTGCCGCTTTTTGCGATTGCTATTCCAGCGTTTTCTGATCCACCTCCTGCGCTTCCAGCATAAGCAAATCCTCCAGCTGAACCTTGACCAGATCCTTCTCCCCCTGCGGCTACTGCAGAACCAGAGTTAGTTCCGCTGTTAATAGCAAATGCATTTCCTCCAGCTCCTCCGTCAGTCGCAACGCCACCACTTCCTCCGCCTCCGGCAGCATAAGCCATCCCACTTGTGTCTGAATACACAGCGGCCCCATTACCATTTCGGCTTTCTTGAACGTGGCCCTTTAATTTTCCTGCCGACCCGCCTTCACCCCCAATACCGTAGTAAAATAATCCACTGTTTCTATTTGCCTGAGCAAAACCTCCTCCACCACCACCACCGCCGCCGTATAAACCATCAGTACCAGAACTCATGTCCACGTCTCGTTTCGTGCGTACGTTAGAAGTGGAATTAGCCGTATTTACCTGTTTGGTTATGGTTTGGTTTGCAATTTCCATGGCGTCCGTATATTCGTCACTAGCAAAGGCGTCTTTCTTGCCACTTCGGAATGTCATATCACCGTCGTCAACAAGGACAATAGTATCATTGCAGAACTGCGGAAACTCAGAAGACGCCAAACCTTCCTCGGATGAATCATGAAACACTAATTCTTCTTTTATGATAGGTTTGACGATGACTTCTTTCGGTTTTGACTGTGTATGAGTGTTAACTATTTGCACAGATGCGATAACTTTGGAAGGTTTGTCACCACTAGCCGTCTGTTCAGTCCTTAGCTTATGTTGTTCCTCTTCGGCCATCATTAATTCTATACTTTCCAGTGAATCAGACAAATCCAAATCAGTTTTTATACTATCGGTCAATTTTGCAGTCTTGGCTTGTATTTGTGCTCCGTTTAGGGCCGAATCGCGAGAACTCTTGGTCTGTTTGTTTAGAGCGTTACCAATATCTTCATCAATGACAAAGGAACTGTAGCCACTGCCTGACGATATTTCATTACTTGTTTCTTCTATTTGGTTTTCCTTCGAGAACTTTTTAAATTTACTTGACTTCTTGGACTTTTTGACACTTCTGTGATCTTTCACAACCGGGCATACGAATTCGTCATCTTCGACACATTCCATGTTTTCCTTGTGTCCCCTGAGGAAAAAACTTCCGGACGGACACATCCCGAATTTAAATGAGTAGGTTTTGTCGTCATTGGGAAGGCATGCCCAGCTTTAACAATTTCAAACATATTAAATTAGTGATTCAACATTTCCATTTGGACACGACACAAGGCGTATTCAGTAAAAGTAAAGTCTTACGCTCCATTACACTTTTGTGGGTCCGGCAACCATTCGGTGGTCATTTGCTGTTTACCACAGGTATGTACTCCTAGAAGTAGTCTAATAAAGAAAAATGGCCTATTAAATAAGTTACGTCAATGTGTCAAAGTTGAACTGCAGTAGTTACCTGTCAATAAAAATGTCTTCTGCATCTTCTGACTTTCCAATGTTATTTTCACTGTTATATGGCAGCCTTTTAGAATGCATGTTTTTCATAGTTATTTGGTCAGCATTAAGTTCTTCCTGACGGAATGATTTATTACTTCTATATTCTGTGGCTGAATCACGCCTTGTGTGAACTTGTTCCGTTAAAATCTTATTATTTGGCTGCGTATTGTGAATTTTATTACTTTTTTGGTTGTAATTAACTGATGTTGCTTCACGATGTCCTGAAGCTAAATTATCACCAGCAGCTTCCACCCTTTGTTCATCGCTACTAGTTTGATTACTCTTCCTAGAGTAGTCATATTCAGCAGAACCATGGCCCATGTTTTGTGAATTAAAAACATTTCCTGTTTCTTCATTACGCATTGTTTGCACTTGTTGTTTTAAAATTTTAGTATTTGGCTGCGTAATGTGAATGATCTTTCTACTTTTGTTGGAGTCAACTGCTGACGCGTCGTGATGTCCAGAAGCTATGGTTCCGTCAGAAGCTTGCACTTCTGGTCTTGTATTACTCTTACTGAAGAAGTCATGCTCAACGGAATCCTGGGCAATACTATTTGACGCATATTGTGCACTATAGGAACTTACTACGTCTTGATCACGAGCTGTGTGAACTTGTTGTTTTCCAAACTTAGAATTCGGCTGCTTAATGTTAATTGTCTTTTTATTTTTTTTGGAATCAACTGCTGGCACGTCGGGATGTCCAGAAACTATGGTTCCGTCAGAAACTTGCACTTCTGGTCTTGTATTACTATTCCTAAAGAGGTCTTGTTTAACGGAATCCTGGCCAATATTATTTGACGCATATGGTGCACTATAGGAAGTTTCTACTTCTTGATCACGAGTTGTGGGAACTTGTTGTTTTAAAAACTTAGGATTTGGCTGCCTAATGTGACTGATGTTTCTATTTTGGTTTGAAACTGCTGACGCGTCGTGATGTCCAGAAACTTTGGTTCCGTCATACGATTGCACACCTGGTCTTGTATTACTTTTCTTGAAGAGGTCTTGCTCAACAGAATCATGGCCAATACTATTTGTTGCATATTTTGCACTATAGGACTTTCCTACTTCTTGATCATGAGTTGTGTGAACTTGTTGTTTCACATACTTAGTATTTGGCTGCGTAATGTGAATGATAGTTCTATTTTGGATTGAATCAACTGTTTGTGCGTCGTGATTTCGAGAAACTATGGTTCCGTCAGATGCTTGCACACCTGGTCTTGTATATAGTGTTCCTGAAGAAGTCTTGCTCAACAGAATCCTGGCCAATATTATGTGACGCATATTGGGCACTATAGGAAGTTTCTACTTCTTGACCACGAGATGTGCGAGCCTGTTGTTTTACAAACTTAGTATTTGGCTGTGTAAGGATCTTTCTATTTTGGTTGGAATCAACTGTGGCTGCGTCACGATGTCCAGAAACTACGTTTCTTGTCGTTTCCAGGTCTGATCCCTTCTTAGTATTCCTAAAAAAGTCTTGCTCAACCGAGTCCTGGTCAACCAATCTTGACGCAAATTGTGAACTATAGGAATTTCCTACTTCTTGATCAGGAGTTGTATCAACTTGGTCGTTTATAAACTTATTATTTGGACGATTTATGTTAGAGATTTTTCTATTTTGGTTGTACATAAACGTTGCTTCGTGACCATGTTCAGAAGCTACAATTCCAGCCGAAGCTTCTGCCGTCTGTTCCGTTTTACCAGTGTGATCACCCTGTGCCGCTTTTTTTGACGCGTATGTTGTACCAAAGGAATTTCCCATTTCTTTATTACGCGTCATCGCAACTTGTTCTTTTACAAACTTATTACTTGGCTGAGAAATCTGATGGGTCTGGCCATGTGATTTTGACTCAAATATTGCTGCGTCACGACCATATTCAGCTTTTCCAGCAAACGCTTCTGCATCTTTCCCGAAATTAGTAGTTTGATGAGTTGTCTTTGAGTATTCATTACCAACGGCCTCTTGGCCAATCTTTTGTGAGGCATATTGTGAAACAAAGGAATGTCCAATTTTATTATCTCGCGCTGTGTAAACATGTTCATTTGGAAGCTTGTCATTAGGCCGCTTATTTTGATCCATCTTTCCTTTCGGGTTGTGCACAAATGATATTGGGACATGATGTCCAGAGGCAACAGTTCCAGCATTACCTTCAATGCCGTCTCCGATATTACCAGCTTGATATGTTTTCTTAGAGTACTCAACGGCACCCTCGTCAATCGCTTTTGAGGCAGGTTGTGCACCAAAGGAATGTCCTATTTCCTGATCCCGGGTTGTGTGACCTTGTTCTTTTTCCAGCTTATCCCTGGACCGCGTGCTGTAGACATTATTTCCTCTCTGTTTTTTATCAAATGATGTTGTGTCATGAATCCCAGAAGCTACGTTTCCCGCAACAGTTTCTACCTTCTGTCCAACATTAGTGGTTTGATCACTTTTCTGGTACTTGTAGCGTTCAACGGCATCTTTAGTTAGCGTTTTGGACGCATATTCTTCCCCAAACGAATCCCTTATTTCTTGATTGCTCGTTGTGTGTACTTGTTCCTTAAGGAACTGATTCTTTGGCCGCGTTATGGGAAGGATCTCTTTATTTTGGTTGCGCTCAAGTGTTGCTGCGTCAAAGCGAACCTTTTCAGCCGGATCATGTCCTTTTGGGGCATATTGTGTACTAATTTGTACGGCTGTTTCGTGATCAAGCGTTGTGCGATCTTTTACGTACTTGTTATCCCTATTCTTGCTGTGCTGTACTGTTGTTGCGCCTCGATGTACTCCAGAATTTTCTGTTTGTTTTTCAGTATTACTTACAGCATAACTCGTCTTCGAGAAGTGATGTTCACCGATATTCTGTGCATTCTTTCTTGAGACATCTTGTGTGCTAATTGAATTTCCTATTCCTCCAACCGAGGTCGTTTTCATCGATGCAACTCGCTCATTATAGGAATCAATGTTGTTAAGATTCATGTTTGCATATCCAGATAATATTATCGAAGATTCTGTGGTACTAATTTGGTATCCAACCTTCTTCAATTCCTGCTGTTTCCAGTTTTCTTGTTCCAAACTGTTACCTTCAGCCCGAAATATATCCTCAATGGATTCTATATTATACAGATCATTGGTGGTATGACCAACAACCTTGTTATCATCTTTCCTATTAGCACCCATATTGTCTTTCAGCCTTTTTAATTGACCGCCTGTCACCTTTTGCTTGTGATGATTCGTGTAATCGCGTAGATCCGGCTGAAAGTGATCACTTGCTTTGTTCCTTCGATTCAACCCCTGAATTAATTTCACCACATCTTCGTCTTTTTCTTCCATCGTAACTGCTTCATGTTCCTCGGATGCTTCGCTAGATAACATTTTATTTCTGACTTTGTCAATTAAGGTTCGTGGCTTATCGCCACTTGTAACACCGCTTGATCCGTCCCCTAATTTAACACTTGAACTTACTTCCAACTGTACTTCATCAGAGTCACTGTCGGTTGCACTGTTGTCCCCCTTCCGTAATCGCTTCTGAGTACCTTCAGCGTGTAGTTCGGATCCTCCATTATGCTTGTCAGGATAGCTTCCTCCTCCACCAAAGCCAAATCCTAAGTACTTTCCTGAACTGCTTGAAGCAGTACCGTAAACAACTGTTTTGTTGCCTTCTATTCCGTTTGACCCAGTATCCAAGGTTTTAGGAGACACACTAGTGTCAGCACTTTGGCCGTGCGTTTCGGCCGGGTCCGTTGGCTGACGCCATATGCTTGTTGATTTTTCAATATGCATCACTGAGGACCCATCGTTAGTTGAAAGCTGCACTGCATTGCCAGCGTCAACGGAATCCTTCAATGTAGCCAATCGGGCGCCTGACGTTTTCTTTGTTTGGTCTTCCGCGCTGACCTCAATGCTTATGCTCTCAAATCTGGTATACTTTCGAAGTTTCTTCTTTTTCCCATCTTTGGTTTTTCGTTTCCTCTCATTATTAGATGATCGTCCCATTTTCTTATGCCTGATATTTTTGGACCGAGCTTTAATACTGTCAGGCATACCAAGAAATTCACCCGAACTTGCATAACTTTGTCCCATATACTGCCATGTATTTCCAGCATTAGTAATTGTCTGCTCGTTGTCACCTATCTCAACGTATTTGGTTTTTTTTCTGTTCTTTTTCTTTCTTTTCGCCGACTCCGTTTTATAATCAATCTCGAAAGTTGATAACTCTCTGAAGTTTTCAGTACTGGTCCCAGTATTTATGCCGTCTTGGCTATTACGGTCTGGAGTCATACCCTGGTGTTTCTTTCTGCAACTGCCAACAGCAGCATCTCCGCATTCAAAATTTGAATTGCTTTCTCTTAATACACTCTGTCCTTTGGGACAATCCCTGAAAAACTCGACGGTTTGGGAACCTTGTTCAGCGTTACAGAAGTACCTGTGGAAAATTGTTAAACATTATGATACAGTGATTAGGTTTAACCGTTACGTACTATCATATAGGCCTTACCCGCGGGAACACAGACGCGTATCGCGTATCCAAACCGAAGTCATATTTGTTCGTTTACACAGTCTTTTTCTTCGTAATGCTCTGTAGAAAAAAAGAATGCCGATAATAATTTTAACCTTTTGTGTTTATGCAAAATGCACAGATTTCAACCTACATGCGCCCATGTTTCGGCCACGAATCTTCCCATTCTCTTTCTACACTACTTCGCGTGTAGCCGGTTCCTTCTTCAAAGCTATCGACTTCACTCAGATGCGATGCATTAATATGAGTCGCCTCCTGCCAAACCACATATTGGTGCCCAGCTTTTTTTGATCTAGACATTGCAGTTCGACTAGACGCTTTTCGGTTACTGGAACGTTTTGCCGGTGTGACGTATAGCCCATTGCAACTATCTGATGTCCCATTAACGCATTCAAATTGCGGTGTCTCTATGTCTGGAAAAATTGTGCCAGGGGGACAAACACCAAATACTTCCGTTAAGACCCCATTTGCTACGTTGGTGCCTTGGCAGATGTACCTGAAATAAGTTTTTTTTAAATTTTTTGTTCCAACCTTGATCAGAGAATCCATGTCTAAACTATGCATTATTACCCTCTTGTGCAGTTCATAGGGTCACGTCTCCAGAGGGTCAAGTTGGTTGTCTCCTTACACAAATCAGAATATACATGATTCACCCTGCTACGTGAGCGCTTATGGGCCTTTTTTCGAGATTTGTTTCTTTTAGAAAGGCGTTTTGGCCCATCATTTTCAGATGAGAAGCCTTGTTTCAGCACTGTAAATATCATGAATGAATGAAATGTATACCATTCGGAAGGTAAGTAAAATGATTTTATACGTACCGTAACTTCCTGATGTGCCTTGTTGAGTTACCTGAGCACTTATAACCACAGATCCGTGTCCATGTGAAAAAGGGCCCTCCAACGATTCTGAGCTAGACAGCATATCCTGCAAACTATACTTGTGTTTCGTTGCCGACACATATTTTAAGAGGATCAAAAATACTAAAATGAATACTTTCATTTCAATCGAAATCGATGAAAGCTATTCACTCTGTTACATCACGGTTGCATATGCCTCATGTTATGTTTGTATGTATTTGCTGCATATCGTAGCCATTTCCTCCGCGTAACGACATCCGTTATTTCACTACTTTAATAGTATGTTTGTTCCGGCTTAAAAAGAGCATACAATACATACAATGGAAGGTCATGCATGATATTATTGCCCGCTGCGAATGGAGTACAAAATGTTATAAACGCAGCAACTGTTAGCTGGTCACAAGAAACTAAATTGCATTAACAGCTGCTGAGTAATATTCCATAAAGTAAATAATTGGAATAGAGTTTATTTAAGCATTTTTATACATTGGTAATAAATTATCTTAACGCTCCTCTGAGTTTGAATGAAGATTACGTTTGTTGTTAAAACTTCTCAGTGACCCGCTGCTCGGCTTTTTCGTAGCTGCCTCCTCCTCTACACTACTTGAAACCAATTCAACTGTGGGTTTTGTACCTTGTTTCGGTTTCGGTGTAGAATATTTATTCGCATCGTCTGTATTTTCGGAGCTCTGTTTTTCATCCTCGATACTGGACAAAATATATTTTTCGTCAGACTCTTTAATGAGCTTCTTTTCGTTGGGTTTTGGTGTACTGGTTACTGCTTTCTGTGTAGTTTTTGTTGTTGGGTTTTTATTCTTGGATTTTTTCTTTTTTTCGTCTTCCGGAACAGGATCCACTTTTCCAGGTTTGCATTTCGAAACACTTCCTGGTACACACGAAAACGTGCCCGATGTCTTAGATGCAAATATTGTTCCGTATTGGCAATACTGTTGCATGGGTTTGTTCTTGTCTTTTGAACAGTACCAACTAAATCAATAAGTAATGGATTATAATCGGTTATTTAAGTAAATTTATCTTTCCTGCAGATAAGAAATACTCTTGTCTAGTGAATGAATCTTGTTTGTTATTAGTTATTTTAATTCTGTGCCATTAAACACATTAGTTAAAACCTTTACGTTGGATTTTTAATTATCAAAGTTAATGCTAGCGATGTTTCGTTGTCGCATAATTGAAGGTCAAATTTAGAGCTAAGCATGCAAAAGGCGTTTAGTTTTGACTTAAGTCGCCAGGAAGTCCAAATATTGCATTTACAAAGTTTCATTTTCGAAAACGTCCATCCGTCAATTTCGAGACAAATCATGAATAGATAATAAATTAAAGGATTTTTTCTTTGGGTCAAACTTTGTGTAATTCGTTTTGTCACTTTTAAACATATCGATAGATCTATGTACCCTTACGCTCTATCGCATTGATCAGGATCCCGTGTCCAGATCGCATTATTTTCCTCATCACAATCTATAGGCGCGTTGTGTTCGAATTCTGCACAAGTTATCTTAGGATCGCATTTGTGTATGTATTCATTGTAAATTCGTTTCTTTGCACAGCGCTGCCTTCTTGAGCCGGCATCACAGGAAATGTATTCGTCGCTACGAACAAATAATATGAAACGTGAAAGACGGACCTGCTAAACATACAACCATCAAAATCAACTCACCATTTTAATTCTTCAAAATGTAAAACAGCAACATGCTTGTCTCCTTCAATTTCGTCACAAATATCCTCACTAATGTCGCTTTTAGAGCCTTTTAGCTTTGTGTTAATTATATTTGTACATAGTTTTTTCTGGGAGCATTTCAGCGATTTGTAGTTGAAGGACTGATCACCGGGACACACATATTTGAAAAGGTCATGTTTTTTACCTTTCTGCTGTTCACAGGTATAAAACATGCCACTGCAAAAAGTTCAAAGTTTTAGTGAGTAATTAAAGTGATAATCTGAGGATGTTTGTAAAAACTTAATTACCATTGCGTTGAACTTATGAATATCCTCTCATTTTCTTCCTCTCTGCATATTCGGTCTTTGGAAAGAAACCTTTTTTCTGCTCCATATTCCTTAAGGCGCTCAGCCTCAGTTTTAACCTTGCCACTGGAAATTTGAAGAGGTAACGCTAGCACTAAAATGAATACTATTTGTTGACACTTAACCATAATGTGACTTAAAACAGAGCAAGCAATATATCTCAACATGAAATCACACAATCCAGGTTTGATTAAATGTAATCATCATGATTAATGGGATGAGGCAATCAAAGGAAGTGATTATATGATAACAATTAATGATAGCGAACAAAGAAGTAATGTCAGCTGAAGTAAGTGATGCAACATAATCTGCGAAAGTTTCAGACAAGTGAGCTATTTATTAGTTAGCTCTAGCTATCTTTAAAACAATAAATTTTTGGTCATTTCAAAACGAGTTTTTCAGTTGGATTTGGAAAATGTATAAAAAAATCGTGACATAACATACAACCTTGCCAGATGAATGTCATCAATTGCATCATAGGATGAATGTAGTTCCAGCTCCAGCCCTGGACTATGTTACTGCACAAACACTTCATTTCTAAACGCTATTCCACATTTTTTACTTGGATTCCTTTATTTATATCGTCTGATAATTAATGCAAATGTGAAATTAGGAAACCTATTATAAATGTTAGTTTTGTGCTTATATTATTCCGATATTTCATTTCATTGCATGTTACACATTCAATTATATTTCAGTGTGATTCTAATTTCATAACATCGACAATAGATGATTGTCTACAATACATATCAGAGAAAGTATACGTCCTTTTGTCTTATTTTATAACTTGTATCAAGTCTTCAAAGTGTGTTTAACGAGCGTCAAAGGTAAAACATTTTTCTAGCCACAAAGTTGTTTGAGACTATATCTTCCCTTCCACCAAAGGAGTTTTAGAGTTGGATGACTTAAAAATTTTCTATTAAAAATTTGTAGTGGACATTTGTCAGAATTAGTCTATTTGAGATAATATTTAAATTATAACAGACAGCCTTTTGATGCTATCCCTACATTAAAACTTACTTTAATTGTCAAAGACCTTATTTTATTTTCCCTGTACTATTGTCCTAGTATATAATACAGCAACCATTAGAAACTCACAAATAAAACCCAAATCTTGAGTATTTACCTGGATCTATTTATTGATTTTTAATTTCAAAGCTACCAATCGTACATTGAAATCTACTATCCCAACTTGTTATTAGTTATGTTTCCACACTGCGGTGCAGAATCTGTGTAAGACATTTTCATCTGTACAACCACAAGAAAGAACGTGGCAATCGTACTGACAGCCTGTAAGTCAAAACAGAAATTTATTTGTGATTAGCTTTACCCGAACTGATGACTGTACCTCAACCAAAATATGTATAATCATGTTCTGCGAACTTTTTTTTTTCTCTCATTTTGGCACCAAAATTGTTAAAATTGTATAAGTGAGATCCATTGGTATTCGGATGCGGATATATATTAAACTATTGAAAACTATTTTATCAATTCAAGTATCTTACCACTCCTATGAAAGACTGTTTTATCTCAAAAAGTTCAGCCACCTTAATCACTGGGGCTGAAAGTAGTAGGCGGTGCATCCAGGACTGAACCTTTTGGAGACAATGACGGAATCAAAATTAATTCACTGCATTCATTACTACACTTTGTTGATCCGTTTCAGAAGCTCACCTGAGGTGTTATCAATTCATTAGGAAGATCCTGCATCAACCTACCCACATTTCTGGCTTCCAATTGGATTGAATTTGCTGTGTGACATAGAATTACAAAGGTTGGTGCAAAGAGCATCAAAGCCATCGTTTGATGAATTAATGATAGCACTGATGACTGAATAGAACTATCCTGAAGCTCAACTAACAACTCCAAAATGAACAACACTGTTAGAGTTACGGTTAAGAATATGCTAAATCCAAACAACCTTTTGAACTGAGCGACACAATTATCCAGTTGCTTCAGAACCATTATAACATATTCCAGTTCCTGGCATTTGTATCCCTCATTTGGTGACTGCGAAATTAACTTCTGAACTGCCTGGCCTGTCATATGGTAGCCGGTGGTTAATACTTCCAAAAAGAATAAAATGAGGGCTAAATGCATCGGATGAATATCCATCAGAGTAATCCCAATTTGAAGCCATGTCATATTTGTGTTCTTGATTATTGTCACAATCAACTTCGTAACCTCTACCAGAGAAATAATAATAAAAAATAGCAAACTACGGTGTCTAATAGCTTGAAGTTTTCCCTCCAAATTACTTGTTGAAAAATTTTGCAGGCTATGTATTAGCAGAACAATATTTTCAAAGAACTCAATGAATTTACGTCTATGGCAAATCCCATATATACGCTGAGAAATTATCACAAGCATCGAGTAAAATAATAGACTAAACGTTAGTTGAAGATGAAGGAGCGCCCTTTTGCTAATAGTGTTTGTACCGAACAGTTGGGCCACCAGTATCACACAATAAATTGTATAGGCCACAGTGACGACGAGCCAAACTATTGTGTACACCAAAATCCACAAGGAACATTTTAAACACCCATTTGAATTTGATTTGTCTTCCTTACGGATATTCACTGGCCAGTAAGCGAACAGACTATTGAGGAATAAAACCCACTTGGTAGTTTTACCTAATAAAACCCGAGAGTTTTCTGTTGAACTTGTCCAATTCTGCTCTGAAACACATCTCAAAACCATATTCTGCTTACTAACCGCCATTTGTTAAGCATACAGTCGCAAATATCTGATCAGTTCACTGGCTATATATGCGCACCTATATTTTATAGTTATTATCTACACATTAATAATAAACCATTCTATTTTTTGTAGGTTTTTTGACTGTATGTATACTGGATTGCATTGTATTTGTCGACAAAATCTGTGAGCTGTATTTTACTTCTTACTAGTGAAGCTACTACTGCACGCGAGAAACTGATCGAAACTGTTGTTGAAAACTCTCCGTGAACAATATACGCCGCCGACCAGCCTAGACCTACTTATTCTAGATGTAATCGAGCGTTTTATAATTGATTTTCGATTACGTCGACACGGAAACAGTTGAGTAGCTCCGAGATAAACATGTAAGCTAGTTTCTTATCAGCAATTTTCCATCTGGATTTTAAATTATATTGCGAATTACTCATGTATTGATTCATAAATTGTGATAGGTTGTCCAGTGTTGACGTCAATGTGCTACAAATGCTTGTTGTTCACAGTTCCCGAACAACCATTGCTTCTTGATATATCGATATTAAAACTCAATGTATTTAATCAACAACCAACATTGATGGTAAAAAATTTATAAAATTGTATCATTAAAGTGATTGAAAGATTTGAATTATTACATAAGTATTGCATTAACAAGCCACACATCTAACAATATCGTACTTGATAATATGTTACTTTATTCAAATATGTTGTCATCATCCAGTTCTAAACAAACAAAAAGCTTATCCGACTTGGACCGAATTAACATATCAAAAACAACAAAATGTTATTTTTTAGTTAATCAAAACTGTGCTTTGATTGAACAATAATTACGAGGGCGGTTGGTAGTGATCTTGAGAGGAGAAAGACATGAAATTATGGAATACGCCTTGGCCACGTGAGCTTTTAGCAAATCTGGCTGTCACTGATACACAAAGTTTCATTGTTTCAATGACCGGTTCTTGTGTAAGGTCCAATGGAAAAACACATCCAACGGTGTTACAAAATCCAGCTTCAGAACCGGGTGATTCTGTTAAAGAATTTTTTTTTCATATTCTATCCGTATTGGCAAATTTGAACATGATCAAGTACCTGGTGTAAATTGCCCATTAAATGCGAAATATGATGTAGAAATTGTTTGTAACCATCGTGTCCGTGGATTACGCTCTTCTCGAATCTTAACCCCGGTGCATTCGTAGTTGAACATCAAAAAAGAACCGTGCATTTCGTTAATGTACCGCTGTACTTCTTCCAAGAATTGTCCGCGTATTTGACACTCCAACCCTTTCCCCAAGACACCAGAGTATTCTTGTAGAGTAACGGTTGCATTTGTACGGCTAACGTAGAAAATTTAACCGATTACAAACCGAACCATTAATATATCTAGAAATCTCAGTTCTCTGTAGTTCATACTTAACTTGTAAGTACCTGTTAACAGTGGTGACCATTTCGAGCATTGTACGGAAGTCGTTGCAAACCCTCAAGGCAGTGGTTGAAACGTTCGCTTAGTAAAATTGAATATCATCAGCTCTAAGTACCACTTTCTGGTCATGTCTGGAACCCCCTAGATGAATCGAACTGAACGACTCCGTAAATAATTTGAGGTTAATTTCCTCCATTCTTAATTAGCTTCTTACAATAATGACACAAGACAGGAACACATGTGATAAATATCAAATACTGTCTTTACTATGTTTTCTCATGACAAATTTTAAATAAATGTACGTGTGTACCATGTAGTGTATTTCTTGTTTGTACTTAATAGCATTATATTACCGTAGCAAAGAATGTTTTGGAAGAAAGTTGCTGTTTCATCATTATATATTGTCTCGCTTCGTTGCTTGGGAAAACTCCATAGTCATCGCATATCATCCAACAGACATTATACCAATACCATGTTGTTGATGACGATTTCGTCTAAGTGTGAGCAATTCAATGTTGGGTGCTATTTACTTACAGGATGGAATATAATTGCTTACTAAAACGATCCTAAGTTACGAATTCATAGAATTATATTAAGAATCAAACGTCTTGTGGCACATCTAATTAACAATAAGCTCGATATAAATTTCTCATGTATCCAGCCATTGATAATAAATCCACTAAAGAATGTGTAATGTACGTGTGTACCATGTAGTGTATTTCTTGTTTGTACTTAATAGCATTATATTACCGTAGCAAAGAATGTTTTAGAAGAAAGTTGCTGTTGACCATGTTGTTGATGACGATTTCCTCTAAGTGTGAGCAATTCAATGTTGGGTGCTATTTACTTACAGGATGAAATATAATTGCTTACTAAAACGATCCTAAGTTACGAATTGAATTATATTAAGAATCAAACGTCTTGTGGCACATCTAATTAACAATAAGCTCGATATAAATTTCTCATGTATCCAGCCATTGATAATAAATCCACTAAAGAATGTGTAATTAAGCGTTCTGAGTCGAAATTGTCATTATCAGGTTTTAAAATCTGTTCTGATTCACTGAGAAACCTTGCGGCATAGCATTGAGTTTGCTAACTGTAGGTGTAATTACTCACTGTTAAATGATTTTCTTTGCGTAATGAGTTGTATAGGTTTGTTGCATGATATGTATTTATACTTTAAAAACGTTCCAACACTCCTTGATTATGCTTATATGCATTGACTCCAGGTTAGGTTCTGAAATCTATTCCGTTATGCAATCAAAATGGACATTGGGCACCGGATAAGGTGTCAAATTATAGGGTAGAAGTTTTAATCATTCACAGTACATTCCTCATACAATAAAACGTGAAGAATATGTAATTAACTTTAAAGTTAGATGTAAGCATTATTTCCCTTCTTAACAAATTTAATAAATCTGTATACTAGTCAATTATATAAAATCTCTAAAGTCAGTTTCATGCCAGAAAAATATCTCCAACGCTTGGCAAGAACAAGCAAACGGCAGAAGTCGTTTCTAACGCTTGTAAATGTTTTTAAAAAATTGTATGTACCTTTTGATACATTTATATTATTCATGTGTATACGCTAAATGGTTCAGTTGATATTGAATAAAAAAGTGGTACAAGTGACAAATAAGACACACATCATCCAATATAAAACTCCCACAACAGGGAAATGGCGACTTTAGGAATTTTGGCAGTTATATTCGTAGTTCAGACATTTTGTCAATAGACCATGTTAAAATATCGGATTCAATTCCGTCGATTTAATTGGTCTTGAAGTTC